>MCJB01041234.1:34729-56969 GCA_002018475.1 Nicotiana obtusifolia | reverse complement strand
TGGGACCCCAAATCGGCAGATAATGTTTCGCCAAATAAAGTCACTGACTTCGTTTTGTCGCACCTGCTTCTACCCATTTTGAAAAATAATCAATTAAAACTAATAGGAATCATACCTTTCCCTTAGCTTGAGGCAACGGGCCTACAATATCCATCCCCCACTTCATAAAAGGCCATGGTGAAATAATTGAATGTAGCAGTTCTTCTGGGCGGTGCATATTATTGGCATATCGTTGACATTTATTGCACTTGGTTACAAAGATTTCCGCTTCTTCTTTCATTTTTGACCAATAATACCCCACTCTTATTAGTGTCTTTACCAACGATCTTTCCCCGGCGTGATTGCCACAGTGTCTCTCATGTACTTCCCTCATCACATACTCCGTTTGCGAGGGGCCAAGGCACCGTGCTAGAGGTCCGCCAAACATCTTTCGATATATAAATTTCCACGAATTAAGCAATACCAGGCGGCTTTTTGGCGAAGCAACCATGACTTCTTCTGGTCTTCGGGTAAGATTCCATACTGCAAAAAGTTAACAAGTTCGTTCCTCCAATCCCAAGTTAAGTTATTAAAATTTACCTTACTCTTGTCTTGATCAAGTGCCGAATGAAACAAATATATCATGGTAGTATTTTCTGTATTTGTTACTTCAGCGATAGAAAGATATTTGCCAACGCATCTGCTTCTGCATTCTCTTCCCTGGGTATTTTTACGGCCTTCCATGACTGAAATTGTCTACGTAATTCTCGTACCTTTTTCAGGTATTGTTCCTTTCATGCCTCTCTTGCGATGTAAGTCCCTTGCATCTGGTTAACCACCAGCTGCAAGTCACTTTTGATCATAATCTGCTCTATACCAAGTTCCCGTGCTAGTTTCAAACCTACAATCACAGCTTCGTACTCTACCTCATTGTTAGTGATTGGATAATATTTTATTGCTTGTCTTATGATTTCCTTCGAAGGTAGAATTAGAACAGTTACTAAGCCCGCGCCTTTAACATTTGAAGAACCATCGGTAAAAAAAATCCAAGTCCCTGGATTAGAGTCGGTAAATACATGTAGTTCCCTTTCCGCTTCAGGAACTAGATTTGTGCTGAAATCTGCTACGAAATCTGCTAGAACCTGTGATTTTATTGTAGTTCTGGGCTGATATATGATATCATACTCACTGAGTTCTATTGCCTAATTATCTAATCTACCAGATAATTCTTGTTTATGCAATATATTCCTCAGAGGAAAAGCAGTTATTACAGAAATAGGATGTCATTGGAAATAAGGTCTTAACTTTCTAGATGCCATGATTAACGCTAAAGCAAGTTTTTCTAGATGGGGATACCATGTTTAAGCATCTAATAAAGGCTTACTAACATAATAAATTGGAGATTGTTTAACTTTATCCTTTCGTACTAATATTGCGCTTACCGCTACTTCCGACACTGTAAGGTAGATGAGTAGCCTTTCACCATCTTTTGGTTTGGCCAGCAAAGGCGGTTTTGACAAATATGATTTTAGGTCCTTGAGGGCTTGTTGGTATTCATCAGTCCATTCAACTGATTCTGCTTTTTCAATACTGAAAAGAATTTAAAACTTTTTTCCAAAGATTTTGATATAAACCTCCCCAGGGCTGCTATTCTTCCTGTTAATCTCTACACTTCTTTTTTGCTTGTGAGCACATTCGATATTTCTTCGATAGCTTTGATTTGTGCAAGATTTACTTCAATACCCCTGTTAGAAATAAGAAAACCTAAAAACTAACCTGAAGCCACGCCAAAGACGCACTTTTCTGGGTTTAGCTTCATATTGTATTCGCACAGAATCCCGAAAGTGTTTGGCAAGTGTTGAAAATGATCTCCTACCTGTGTAGACTTGACCAACATATAGTCAATATAGACTTTCATAGTTTTCCCCAGATGTTCTTGAAATATTTTAGTCACCAATCTTTGATATGTGGTTCCAGTATTTTTTAAGCCAAACGGCATGACTTTATAACAGTAAGTCCCCCTTTCAGTGATAAATGAAGTTTTTTCTTCATCTAAAAGGTTCATCTTTATTTGGTTATATCCTGAATATGCATCTAAAAAACTTTAGAAGCTCGTGTCCTGCAGTTGAGTCAATTAGTTGATCTATATGCGGCAAAGGGAACGAATCTTTAGGACAAGCCTTATTAAAATTAGTATAATCTACACAAACTCGCCATTTTCCATTCTTTTTGGGAACTACCATAGTATTAGCTAACCAGTTAGGGCACTTTACCTCTCGTATAGATCCAATTTTTAAAAGATTTTTTACCTCATCTTGGATTACTTGATTTTTGAAGGATCCTTGCTTCCTCTTCTTTTGCTTGACAGGTGGATGTGATGGGTCCTCATTCAATTTGTGGGTCATCACTTCTGGAGGTATACCTATTATATCTGAATGCGACCAAGCAAAGCAATCTGCATTAGCCTATAAGAATTTAATTAACTTACCTTTCATTTCTGGGCATAAATTAGCTCTGATATGAACTTTTCTGTCTGGCGAATGTGTAAACAGCACTATAGCTTCGAGTTCTTCAGTAGTTGTCTTAATTTTTCATTTTCTTCTGGCTCTTGAATGATGTCTGGTCTTGAATCAACGTCGTTCTGTCCTGTCATGTCTTTAGTTGAGGTTTTTGTGTCAACATCCTCAACCGAATACGATAGTTGCTATTTCGCGTCTGTATCATTGGCTACCGTGCTCTACCACCGAGTTGATATTCCTTGAAGCTTGTTGATCCCCATGAATTTGACGGATCCCCCACGGTGAGGGAAATTTGATAACTTGATGTAAAGTAGATGGGACGACATCCATTTCGTGTATCCACGGCCTTCCCAAAATTATATTATATGCCATGTCTGTGTCTATTACCTGGAACTTCATATCCTTCACAACTCCTTCTGCAAACGTAGTAAGCAAAACTTCTCCTTTTGTGATAATGCTTGAATTATCAAATCCAGACAAAGACCATGCCTTTGGAATCATATTGTCATCAACTTGCATTTTGTTCACCACTCTTAACAAAATGATGTTTACAGAACTACCTGGATCAATCAAAACTCGTTTTATGTTAGTATCGAGTACAAGTAAATATATTACCAGTGCATCATTATGAGGAATCATCAAGCCGTCCGCCTCTTCATCATCAAATGTTATACTATTTCCATCCAAGACTTGGCGAACACGCTTCCCATGAGTGACTGTAACTTTTGACGTCTTTCTGGCAGCTGTATATATTACAGCATTAACCTCATCTCCCCCGGATATTACGTTGACTGTTCTTTTTGGTGATGGAGGTTTCAGAGGTTCTGTCTGTTTTTTATGTATGATTATCTTCCTTTCTTGCTGAACAGGCCAGTTAGATAACCTTGCTTCAATAAATGCTTGACTTCTCCCTGTAGTAATCTGCAATCTATTGTTCTATGGCCATGATCATTGTGAAACTCACACCTGAAATCTGGATTCCTTTTGCTCGAATCTGATCTCATCTCTTTAGGCCATCGCACCTTATCTCCCATACCTCTTAAAACTGCTACCAAATCAGAGGTGCTGACGTTAAAGCTGTAATCTCCAATCCTCGCATGTATATTGGAATCGTTGCCTCGTGTATCCTATTCCTTTCTGAATCTAGATAAAGAACTCGTATCTTTTTGCCTCTATCTTGAGTCGAATCGTACGCTCTCTTGTTTGGAACGAGAGTCTCGCCCTGCAGGTCCTATGTAAGGCTCGTACCTGTTCTTCCGGGCCTTTTTTTTCTAATTCTGAACGTCTCGATCCTGTTCTTTCATTAGTCCTTGGTTGTGCAACCGTATCTTCTCCTATCCGCAGCTTCTTACTGTACCTATTGTCACATTGTTGGAAATTCTCGCAAACTTTCCTTTAGCTTCCTCATAGCTTCTAAACTTTTCTCATTTAAATTGCTCATGAACGCCATAGTTGCCAATTATCAGGTACTGGAGGTAACATCATCCTCTCCCGTTGGAACGTATCTACGAATTCCCGAAGTAACTCTGTATTCCCTTGTTTTACGTTAAAGATGTCTTCCATCCTTTTTTCAACTTTCTGAGCTCCCGAATATGCCTTTATAAATGAGTCTGCAAGCTCAGCAAAAGAATCAATGGAGTTTTTAGGTAAAAGAGAATATCGCGTTAAAGCTGCTTTCGTGAGTGTTTCACCAAACTTTTTAACCAAAACTGATTCGATTCTTGCTTGGTTAAATCGTTTCCCTTCGCGCCAGTTGTGAATGCAGTTACGTGATCTCGAGAGTCAGTTGTTCCATCATATTTTGGAATATCAGGCATTTTAAACTTTTTAGGAATCGACAAAGGTGCTGCACTTGGCTTCCAAGGTTATTGCGAATACTTATCAATATCTACTCCTTTGATCACGGGCGGTACGCCAGGTATTTGCTCTATGCGATCATTTTGTTCCTTCAATTGTTTCTGTAAAGTTAGTACCAAAATTTGTAAGTCAGAATTATTAGGTGTACCTGACCTTCCATCACGAGATTCATTGGGAGTTCCTCCACTTCCAGTGTTGTCGAGCCCCGAGCATGGGTTTTCTAATGTTGTTGTATTGACTGGTGGAGGAGTTTGTGGCATGTTAGGCAATCCCCCTAACAAAAGCTTGAAGAACACTGTTCACATATTCTGCAATTAATTGCTTTAGAGCGTCTTATTCGACAGTTTTCTCATCCCCTTGTTGATCATTAGCGTGTGATGTAGATCTTTCAGGTGAACCATCACGGGATTGTCGAGGGAATCCAGTTGAGGAGAGGAGTGGCAGAGTTCCCTCCTGTGGGTTCAGCTGGTTATTATCGTTAACAGTTGACATAGTTGGTTGTCAGAAAGTAGAATTTGAAAAGTGAAAAGATTATCAGATTCCTGGTAACAGAATCAATTTGTTTAACCAAAAAAATATATTTCTCAGTCAAACTCTATATTTAGAAGAAAACGGGTTACTGATAACCAAGTTTTACTTCACTTCGTTAATAGAAAATAACAAGAGAAATAGAGAAAATTATCAAAACAAAATAAAGAACGACTAATCCCTAAAATCAAGGTTGGAAACTTTGATAAAACAGAGAATAATGAAATGTATTTCAGTAGTACTTGTAACCTCCCTTTACAAATGGAATTCTGTATTCTTATATAGGAACGTACAATCATAACAGTTTTCATACTTAATTTGGATTCATTATGGGCATTAATTATATTGATTGCCTATTATCATGGATAATCGTTATTGACATATTTATGGCTATAGATTCCTTATAATTGTTCCGATTCCCCTTCCTTATTTATTTCTGGTTCGTGTATCTTCCCCTCTTTTTAACCTTTATTCATTTTGCTCGTTCCTCTTCTTAGACAACTGTCAGGCTTAGTTTCTTTCATTGTACTGTCTCGTGGGTGTCTCTTTCATACCTTCCTTGCATTCTTAATTCCATAATTGAATGTGCCACTTGTCGCTATATCGTTGCTCCAAGCGTCACGCTTCGTCAGCTTACTAATATTCCACGTGTAATACCTTTTTTCCACCAATAGAGGGCCACTAATAACCAAGAGAATCCTAGAAATCTACTAAAATCATTCAAAAGATAGGCTTTAAAAGCTATAATGATTTTTTGTATGATAACTTCTTGCAAAAAACTAATAAACACTTGGATTAAAAAACTATGAAAAAAAGGCTAAGGACATTTTCTGATCATTATTCTGAAGTATCATTTAATTAGGACAAAAAAGATTTATTACTTATAGGGCTAAGCCAAATATACAACTAAAATGTATCATAACTTTTTAGAGAATTAGGAGTCCAATATTATTCATGTTACATTTGGTAACATATATTAAGCACTGCCCAAGTATTGGAATTGGAAATAATTCTTCAAGGAATTTAATTTATTTCTATAAATGTGGGTTAAAGAGCAATCGCATCCTCATCAACAGTTCAAACTATCTACGTTAAAACATCAAAATGAGTGATTGGTCATGAACAACACGTGAAAAACTTGTTTATCCTTCTACTAGTGCATAGGGTTGGCCAGAGTTTCTTGAGTCAAGAACACTAGAGAGCATCCAATGAATGTATTAGTTGTCCCTTTTCCTTGAGTGATGGTCGGAGGCAATAGCCACCACGGGGATCTAGCTAGGATGTATGTTCGATGGGTTCATTCTCTAATGTTCTTAGCATTGAACCCATTATATTTTAGAATTATGGATTTAGACCTACGAATTGTTGCAATTTTACTAAATTTTTACACATAAATTTATGTTCTACATCGAAAATACTAGGTTCACAGCACAGTTGATCCGGCAAAACACTTGACACTACATGTTGATCCATCCAACATATACCCTCGGCACGCGTTACTTTTTATACTATGCAGCATGTTATGTCAATACTCTATGGGTCAAAAACTATCTCTAGTCTAAATGGTATTAATCCTAGGCCGAAACATCTTGAAGTATTAACAACGAAAACCGTGGTCGAAGAGTCAGCAAAGACTAAAGTCGAGGAGTTGCCAAAGATTGAGGCCGAGGTCGAGTACCCTTGATAGAGTTATAACAGCTATTTTCGAGATAGGACATTAAAGAGAATATTCTAGTGGATATTCTCTGCATTTGTACTACTAGGGTTTTTAGGAACATGTTCCCTATAAATAGGAAGAGACACAATGATAGGGGACATGTAATATTCATTTTGGAAAATATACTCTGACTATAAAGAGAGAATCGAATCTTATTGCAAGCACACAAAAACAACATTATCACTAAGATTCTTGTCCACACTTTTCACTGGATCCGAGAATAACTCAGATATTCTAAGGCTCGTTCATCACTCATCATTGTCAGAAAAAACACCCATTGATTTCATCCTTTTTCGAGTGACTCATTCGTTCTATTTACATAAATGTCATTTATTATTGTTCATCACTATTTAATGTTGCGTTACTTCTGTTTGGCTTCTTAAATGTTAATTGTGTGCCACTGTTGCTATATTTATCTCACTTCAGAGAATTTCATCTTTGGGACATTATTGTTAACTAAGATTAATCCTCATTTGTATAAATTTAATTAGTTGAACCAAGATATATATTTTTGGTCAAACAATTTGTCGTCGTCTATGGGGATTTCTTAGTTAAAGTTTTGGTTTCCTTTAGATCTACAGCTAATGCAAGTCACTAACCTTACAAACCCCAAGATCTTTTTTCTTTGTACGTACAAAAACCTACATGGTAGGTAACCAAGGAGAAAGGACAAAAATAACAAGTGATCTCCCTAGCAACCTCATGAATGCTATCGACGAGAGCTTTGAAACAGTGGGTGAGGACGTGACGCCCAATGCTTCCCCTAGGAGCGAGAGGTCGCCTCCCCTCTATTGTAGCATAACAAAACCCAGTGGAAAAGGGGCCTCCATGTTCGCAGAAGAAAGGATGCCCCCGGCTGTGTAAAAGCTCCTTGAAGCATGGCTGACCGACACCCTAGTGAGCGTGCTCAATAAGCCCGCTCCAGGCACGACTACAGAAACTACAAGAGCTTGCATGATACAACAAACAAACGAGCAGCGCAACTGACCAAACCCCCCGACAACAGGTATAACTCACAATATTACTAACAGTGCAGGTGACAGCACCCTCACTGCCGCTTTGAAGAGGATGGAAGAAATGGAGAATGAAAACAAAGCACTCCGAGACCAAATGAAAGAACACCAAGAACAAGTCGACAAAATAATGGGCGCTCCTAAACTGTTGCCAAAAAAGGGACGCCAGGCAGGTTCGTGGAGTAGCGGTACAGCAATGACGCAGTCCCGCATGACATACCAAAGACCTTCAAAATGTCGCCCTAACTCTGGATATAAGACAGAACGACCGATCCTGAGGATCATGTGACCCATTACATCACTGCCGTGAAAGGAAACGACCTCGCCAAAGAACAACTGTCCTCAATCTTGCTGAAAAAGTTTGGCGAAACCCTTACGGGAGGGGCATTAACATGGTATTCACAGCTACCAGCCCGCTTCATAGAAACTTTCAAGGAAATGGCCGATAAATTCGTAACTATCCATGCCGGAGCCAAAAAGGCTGAAGCAAGCATAAACAACATATTCGCTATCAAGCAGTCCTTAGGTAAGGGACTGAGGGACTTCCTCGCCCGATTCAACCAAGTAAGGATGACTCTGCCGAACGTGTCTGAAGGGATGGCTGTCGCAGCTTTCCAGTACAGGTTGAGTAAGGTTGGTTCAAGAGCGACTAGAAAACTATTGAGCCGATTGATGAAATATCCTCCAAGCACTTGGGACGAAATCCATAATGCTTATTGTGCCGAGGTACGAGCAGATGAAGGCAACCTCAACGGACCAACTCATTGGCTAACCTCGGTACAAACCGAATCTAGAAAAGAACGAAGAGACAACATCAGGAGGGATCACCCGATTTCGCGACCTAACAGAGAACGGCACCAGCCATATGTCAGGGCGGCCGCCGCACCCTCCTCCCGCTATGAAGAAGGCCCTTCCAGGCCAAGGACAGGGACTCACCTGAACAAGAGAGGCATACCTCCTTTATTATCTTCTCACAATTTTTGTGTGTCACCTACAGAAATAGTCTACACTCTTGAGAAACTCGGAACAAAGGTTGCAAAAATACCAGACCGACATTTACAAGATACTACCTAAGTTTGACAAATGCCAACTCTACCAGATCCCATGGGCGCAGAATTCCGAAGCGGACAGCCTCACCAAATTGATCGCAGCTACCAAAAGCATCATGATCGGGGATAAAAGCGTAATCCACCTTCTCAACTCATCACTAGACCAAATTGAGGTAAGAACCATAAACTTAACTTGGGGATTGGTGCAGTCGTATTATCGCCTATTTGCAGGACGGCACACTCCCAGACAACAAGAAAGAAGCCAAAAAACTAAGAATGCAAGCGGCCAGATACAGTCTCCTTTATAGCGACCTGTATAAGAGGACTTACTACGGCCCGTTGGCAAAATATTTGGGCCCAAACCCAATCCATCACGTCCTTGAAGAAGTCCATGAAGGCCATTGCGATGCTCACTTCGGCAATCGAGCACTAGTCAGATGCCTCATGCGGGTGGGATATTATTGGCCCACCATGAAAAAGGAAGCTGCAGACTTCGTGAGAAAATGCGAACAGTGCCAAAAGTACGCCCCAATGATTCACCAAGCAGGTGAACACCTCCACTCAGTCACCTGCCCCTGGCCATTCATCAAATGAGGAATGGACATTGTGGGCCCCCTCCCAGCAGAGCGAGGTAGTGTGCGATTCCTTTTGGTTTTAACTAACTATTTCTCTAAATTGGTGGAAGCAGGAGCATTCGCCCAAATACAGGAACAAGAGGTAATCACCTTTATATTGAGAAACATCATCTACCAATTCGTCCTACCCAAGGAGATCAGATGTGGCAATGGACCCCAGTTCACGGGAAAGAAAACCACTAAATTCTTCGAGAAATGGCATATCAAGAGGATACTCTCAACCCTATATCACCCAGGGGGTAGCGGGCACGGAGAGTCCTCCAATAAGTCCATAATAAATATCATGAAGAAAAAGCTCGAGGACGCCAAGGGATTGTGGCCGGAAATACTACCAGAAGTATTATGCGCCTAACGAACAACCCCGAAGACGAGCATAAGAGAGACGCCCTACTCTTTGGTCTATGGGACCGAGGTAGTAATACCGGTCGAAGTCGGAGAACCCAGCCTAAGGTACTCCCACAAAAGCGATATGAGTAATGATGAGAGCAGAAGGCAGGAAGTCGACGAAATCACGAACGGAGAGATATGGCGTACATAAGAATGGTCGCCCACAAATAACAAGAAGAACGCTATTACAACAAGAAAGCAAAGGTCTGGCCGATTAAAGTCGGAGACTACATGCTGAAAGCCAAAACTCAAGCGAGCATTGACCCCCGGAAAGGCAAGCTGGGAACAAACTGAGATGGTCCGTACAAAATCACAACCAAAGTGAACAAGGGTTCATTCCAACTAGAGACAATGGAAGGAAAGTAACTACCAAACAATTGAATCATCAGCCACCTCAAGTACTTCAACTTCTGAGAGAAAAAGTGTCCCTCAAGTTGTACTCTTTTCCCCTCACTTGAGTTTTGTCTCATTTGGGTTTTCTCAAGGAGGTTTTTAACGATGTGGTGAAGGGAACACTTCGAGTCAAAGTACGTGAGGGAGGGGCCATTGTTACTCTTTCATTTCTCGACTCCTCAATACTCTCCAAGTCAAACAACGAAGGGACTAGTTAGACTGTGACTGGGATTGGAACATCCGCCAACACCCAAAATCTGTAACTTTCTCCAAGTATCTAACCAAAGCAACAATGTCGAATTAATAAGAAACTTACGCTTATCAGGATACCTTTTTCGTATTAATGTTATGTTAAACCCCGCTCGAACAACATATACCGGCCCTCGGCTGCGATTTAACAAAAAGTTATGTTCGATTAAGCTCGAACAAATACCTACCGGCCCTCGACCGTGATTTAATGAAAGGTTATATTCGACCCCGCTCGAATAACACCTCTGGCCCTTTGCCACAATTTAACGAAAGGTTATGTTCGACTAAGCTCGAACAAACACCTACCGGCCTCGGCCGCGATTTAACAGGTTATGTTCGACTAAGTTTGAACAAACACCTACCGGTCCTCAGCCGCGATTTAACGAAAGGTTATGTTTGACTAAGTTCGAACAAACACCTACCGGGCCCTCGGCCGTGAATTAACGAAAGGTTATATTCGACTAAGCTCGAACAAACACCCGTAGATCCTCGGTCACGATTCAATACTAGGTTATGTTCAACCACGCTCGAATACATCCGTCGGCCCTCGGCCACCATTTAATACTAGGTCATGTTAAACCACGCTAGAATAACACCCATCGGCCCTTGGTCACATTTTAACACTAGTTTGTGTTCGATCATGCTCGAACAAACAACCGATCGGCCATCGGCCACAACATGGCAAAAGACCAAAATCAGCCAAGTTTAAACAACACCTATCGACCTAATAGGCACACCCGACTTATATATAAACAAAAGGCAAATACGGCCCACAAATAACTGTGAACAGGGCTATGACCAACTAGATGACAACGATAATAGAAAGAGCAGAAGCGTAAACAAGCAAACGACAAAGAGGAAAATACGTGAGCACAAAAATAAGTAAAAGTATGGAAGAAGATACAAAAAACAACTTAAGTTCCCATATACAAAATCTGCAAAGTTCATTACAAGGGCTCTTAAAGAAGAAGACAAAATACAAAAGAAATATAAGAAGAAGGCTACTAGCTCTCGCCGTCAGGGGTCTCTGCGACCTCACCATCTCGATCCCCATCGCCATAGCCACCTTTGCCCTGAGGATAAGTGGTATCATACCAGGTGTTCTCCTCAAGCCAGTCTACACCCTCTTCCTCATTCTCCTCATCGGCCGGAGGCTTAGCGGGATCAGACCCACAAGCGACTCGAGCTTCACGAGCCTTAACACGAGCATCTTCAAGGGCAACCTCAGAAATGGAGCCCGCCATATGCAAATCTCAAAATACATCTAACTAGGCCTCGGTATGACTCCATTCTTCATATAACTCCCGAGGTATATTGGGAAAATCAAAAATACGAGAAAAGGACGGCTGTGCAAGTAATTGAGTCTTCTCGGCCTCCAAAGCGGCCACTCGATCATGAAGAACAGAGTTATCTTTCTCTAGCTCTCTGTTCCTCTCCTCGAGTCGATCTTCCTTAGCTCTCGCCGTTGATTGATCGTTCTCCCGCTCATCTTGAAGAGTCCTATTCGCTAACTCAAGCATATTTGTCTTCCTCCGAGCATCCAAACGAGAGGACTCCACCTTCTCAAGCTCCTTTTACTTCTCGGCGATCTCACTATTGAGGGCCTCCAGCTGAAGTCGGTACTAACTGCCCTGCAACTCAACCACTTGAGCTTGAAGGTCACTGCATTGGGCCTCCATGCCCTTGTTGACCTCAAGCTCCTCTTCCCTACTCATCAACGTCCCCTCGAGGACGCTACATTTCGCGATGGCCTGCACCGGCTCATCATCCTTCTCTTTCGACTCGTCACGAAGGGTCTGCATGTCGCCGCCTTCGCGATTTATCAGTTCCTCAAGCATCTTTATTATTTCGGGGTTGGTCCCAGGTTCAACTTCACCTGTCTTTTTCGTGGTTTGTTCATTCCTTTGGGTGTTTTCCGTGGATAGTTCAGGCTCAACTCTGCTGGGGGCTCGGCTTTGATTCTACTGCTGTGCTATCGCCACCAGTTAAGCTTGTAATATTTCGACGATCACCCGCATATTGATCACATCGCCTTCAATACTTATCTCTCAATTTCACAAAGATTTATTTACTCCTCTTCTCCCTCCGGTTGCTCTCGATCTCTAAAATCACTGTCTACAATCATAAGAAGGAAAGAGAAGAAAGAAGTCAGAACCAAGGACGCCCTGAAAAACAAAAAAGAGGTTTTACCCTCTATTTTGGAACAGAGAGGGCCGAGGGAAGGGACTACCTTCTCGGTTCACCAGCATGTCATGACCATGGGGATCGCGATAGTCCTCGTGGACCCCTCCAACCTCATCTCAAGCTAGGTAAGCCCTCCTTCTATTGGTCGTCCGTATCGACGTCAGAACCTGACTCATCACCCTCCTCAGTGATGCTTTTTCTTCTCTCGTTGGCAAGCAAGGAGGTATCTGCGGCTGTTCGAGAATTCGATGCCTCTTCCCGCCACGAAGGGTCAGCAGCCGTCTCTTCAGTCTCCATCACCTGCAGAAGGAAGAGACACATCCACATTGGCTCTCACCGAACTCGGAGCCTTGAGACTCGGCTTGACATCCTCTCCCACAAGAATAGTCTCCGTCTTACACAGTGAAAAGTCCCCTTCCGCCACATCAACGGCCCCAGTGACTTCTTCACCGGTATCCACGGACCTCATCTTTCAAGGTTAGAGATCTCCATCACTAGGCAAAGGCTGGTCGTCATCTTGAATAAGATAGTATAGAGGAGGTGCCGAAGTATCCACGGCCGAAGTGGAAACAAAGTCGGACACGACAACAGTAGGAGTCGGGACAAAGATAGGATCAGTTGCAGTCGAAACAGGGGCGGAAACTGAGGGCGTAGTGGCCTTCCTCTTAGAAACGAGGGCGTGGGAGCTCTCGACCTCCTCGTAGACCCCCTAGCTGAAGGTAAAGAAAAACAGGAAAAGGGAAAATTAGCGAAGGAAAGTGAGCAAATAAATCAACGCGCTAATGGTAAAAAGGAAATTACCAGTCGAAGGGAGAGCATCCCGAATTTCTTGAAAAAACTTGGCCATTCACGAATCCCTATGATGTGAGGGAGGAGCCGCTCGAACCAGTCAGAAATATGAGCGTCCAACGGAGGAGGCGATGTCCTGGATGCAAAAAAAGAAGGCGACAAGTCAAAATTTAGGACCGAACACGGGGGAGAAGCCAAAGTACTTACGAGTATAGTTCTAAGCCTCAGGAAAGCCGTTGACATTGGCCACAACGTCCTCGGTTCTAACAAAAAATAAGTTAAACCAGAATTGACGATTGGCCTTGTTGTCCATCTTCACCACCAAGCATTTGCCCCCTCGGTGTCGAAGATTCAGCATCATTCCCCTATAAAAGCTAGGAGCGAATAGATGAATTAAGTGCCGCAATGTCAGTTCGATCCCGGCCAGCTCAGAAAACTTAGTGAGTATCTTTATAATTTTATAGATGTACGACGTGATCTGAGTAAGACAAATGCTGTAGTGACGACAGAACTCCTCCACCAGCGGAATGAGGGGAAAAGAATAGCCGACTTGGAAGGGGTAGGCGTAGAGGGCGCTATACCTAGGATGGTGGACCTGTACCGTATCCCCCTCGGCTGGGATCACTCGATATGATTAGGAAGGCCAAATTTGGCCTTAAGCTCCGCTAATTCCTTCACCATCATCATTGATCGAAAAGCTTCAGGTGCGGCCTCTAGTGATTTGGTGAAATCAGATCTAAAATCAGGGTTGCGTGGGATTATCTCCTCCATCGACGGGAAGGTTTCACCCTCAATGGTGGCAGGAACTCTCTCCCCATAGGAGGGAAACACCACTGCCAAGGGAGCAACATGACTCCCCTCACCAGCATCAGGAGACACGTTAGACATGATATACATAGTGGAGGAAAGTAACAAACGAGAGGGAATGAAGAACGATATAGAACAACGAAGAAGAAAAGAAATTCGAGAAGAAGAAGAGCAAGAGAAGGGTATGGTGCTTCAAAAAATTGGAAGGTTTTCATCTTCCAAAAAAATAAACAAATAAACCTCGAATCAAGTTCAAATATCTCTATATATAAAGGTCACGACACCAAAAAAAATAGTTCATCATGATTAGCTCCGGAACCGAAGCGGCAGGTCTAATCAAAGGTCACACGCAAAACGGAGAGACGCATCGGGAATATGCGTCATAATGATGCATGACATCAAGACTTCATCCCGACCCATGGATAAGATAACTCCAGCAAATTGTAAGGCCCCGTAAAATTTCACCTAAGACTCGAGGTTTCATGGTGCCAAAGTAGGCTTATGTGTTGACGAATGTACGCAGTATGGAATTTTTGGGTTGAGTAGTGCGCTGGGGAGTGAAGAAAAAATTATGGCAGAAGAAGACATTTCTGTGGCCCAATATGCGGCCGCAAAAATACTCTGCGGGCCGTAGAATGGCCGCAGAGTGGAGCATAAACTGGGCAAGTTTGGGTGATATTGTGCGGTTAACTATGCGATCGCAAAGCTGTTTCGCGGGCCGCACATCGACCGCGGAGCAAGCATGAAAATTTTCTGGAGGAAGGTTCTGCGGCGCATTATGCGACCGCAGAACAGGTCTGCGGACTGCATAATGGCCGCAGAGTGGGGTAGGAGTGCCTAGTTTTGGGGGCCATTTTCGCGGACTGTAGAAGCATTATGCGCAGATTCTGTTTCGGAGCTTCATTTTTTGGTTTTTATAACCCGACCCTATTCCATTATATAGACGCTATGGACTATTTCTGAAGTAAAAACTTGGTATTTTGAGAGTGAGACAGTGCTCTAGAGTGGGATAGGGTTCCTCCACAATTTGTTCTTCAATTCTTGCTCAAATCTTGGAAGATTAACAAGGGAAACTCACTAGGTCTTCATCCTAGAGGTAAGATCATACATCCTAACTCTCAATTTCGAAATTTAACTAGAAATAGGTAATTAGTAAGGAAATTCTTGGGTGTGGAAGTTGCTCATTTTGCATGCATGTGTTATCAAGGAGTGTAGGAGGATTGTTGAGCTAAAAATGGTAGATAATGGGCGGTGGAATGATGGAATCCACCATGGGAGGACCTTGGAACCTTAATGCACACCTAGTGTTTGATAAAATGCTCAAATGAGCTGGAACCATGATCATCTTCCTAATTTTTGGTTCAATTTGTCATATTTCTAAAATAGATCGAAGCTGCTAAGATTTCCAGAACATTTTAGAGTTTAAGGCAGCTCAAGTGAGGTATGAAGACTAAACTCTTCTTCTAGTATCGAAAATACCCGAATCCTTGTATAATTCTATCATGTGTACTCAAACTTGAAACGCTATTGATGTAGGATGTTCAAGCTAATAAATTGATTCTCAAATTGTATAACGTGCCCAAACCCGCATGTGTTAAAGATTGTCAATTGTGATTTAATTATGTTATGCCCTTTGTGGGATGAAGGTATTGTATGAAATCAATGTGATTTAGAACTCATTTCTCATATGATGAAACCTTATGAACATACACTGCTAAGGCCAAAGGTGCCAAATGGTTGGTTTGAAAGGAAACTCTTTTGTGCAACTATTATAGTTTTGGAAACCCTAAAGTGTGGTGATATTGTGAGTACACCTCCACCCGTATATATATTGGGGTGAGGCGGCGGGACCGCATTGTGTAGTGTGATGACATTGTGAGTACACCTCCGCCCGTATATATTGGGGTGAGGCGGCGGGGCTGCTTTGTGTAGTGTGGTACACCTCCGCCCGTATATATTGGGGTGAGGCGGCGGGGCCGCTTTGTGTAGTGTTGTGATATTATGAGTACACCTCCGCCCGTATACATTGGGGTGAGGCGGCGGGCCGCTTTTTGTAGTGTTATGATATTGTGAGTACACCTCCACCCGTATACGTTGGGGTGAGGCTGCGGGCCGCTTTGTGTAGTGTTGTGATATTGTGAGTACACCTCCGCCCGTATACATTGGGGTGAGGTGGCGGGGCCGCTCTGTGTAAAGATAGTTGTAGAGGATCCCCGACTCGAAGTTTGTAAATATTATTGAAAGCTCTTACTAAATTTGTTGTGGCTTTAACGGCTAATTAAGTCTTCTGTTGTTACCATAACTCATCGTAAGTCATATTGTATTTCCGAGTCCTTGAATAGGTGTTTGGTTTTCATACTACTACTATTCGACATGTACTAACGTCTCTTTTGCCAGGGCCGCTGCATCTTTAATGGATTCAGGTGGTTCCACAGCGGAAGATATTGGCCAGTGATAGCGGTACACTCCTCTCTCAGCAGACTTGGTGAGCCCCACTTCTTTCCGGGGTTGTGCATTTTTTGTTCCGTGTGTATTCTGTTTTGAGGTATAGCTGGAGCCTTATTGCTGACACTATTATTGTACTCTTCTATATCTATTAGAGGCTCCGTAGACATAGTGTGGGTTGTGTATTAATGTGAGAAAGTTAAACTAAAGATGTCGTAATTGTATCTCATGCTTCCACTGTAAAACTATGGTTGTGAAATGTATTATTTTGGAGACGTATAAATGAAGTATCTAATGGTAATGAAGCTAGTGTTGTCCATGAACTCTCGTGGTATTAATTAATGAAATTTATATTCTCTTTATTTATGGATGAGTTGGATAGAAGGAAATCCAGCAGGCTTTCTCGGCCGGGTTATCTAGGTTGAGCACCAGTCGCGCTCCCCGAGCTCGGGGCATGACAAACTTGGTATTAGAACCTAAGGTTTTAAAGTGTCCTAGGATGTCTCGGAGTTGTGTCTAGTAGAGTTCTTCTTAGCATTGTGTTGTCGACCACATCTATAATTAGGAGGCTACTTGGGCACTCAGGAATAATACCCTTCTTTGATGTTCTCGATCGTGAGATGAAGCATATTGTAAGATTTTTCCTTCTTTAACTCGTACTTTACTCTAACTTTCCATACATGGCGCCTAGGAAGAAGGCAAGAACTGGCTAAGGGGCCACTGTCACCCCAGGAGTGGCAGTTGATTCGATATTTGATGATGCGAGTGAGCACCCGAGGGGTGAGGATATTTCCCCAATTACTACACCGCCTGAATCCACTATTCCTGCTCAGACTGCACCAGTTCCTACACACACTGAGGGCGCAACAGTCCCTCCAACTGATATTCTAGTTCCGCCTCCAGCTCCAGCTTCTAGTTCCGTTATTTCTGATGGGGATCTTAGGGGATCTATATAGATGTTGGCTCAGATAGTGACCTCCCAAGCCCAGAGATTAAATGTTGCACCTGCTTCTTCTAGTCAGCCAGGGGATTTCGCTAGTTTCAGGGTGAACAGGTTTCTCCAGTTGGATCCTCCAGTGTTCACAGGTACTGATCCTGAGGAGGAACCCCAGGACTTTATTCATGAGATGCACAAGACACTCCGAGTTATGCGTGCTACTGAGACGGAGGGAATGGAGTTGGCCTCCTACCGCCTGAAAGGGGTGGCCTATTCTTGGTTTAAGATGTGGGAGGAGTCCGTGATGAGGGGAGCCCTCCAGCAAGGTGGAGTGAGTTCACCAATGCTTTTATGGATCATTTCTTGCCTGCCTAGACTAAACGCCTATGCCGCTGAGTATGAGAGCCTGAAGCAGGGTAGCATGAATGTGTGGGAGTACCATATGGAATTTGTGCGCCTGTCCAAGTATGCTATTCACATGTTGCCTACAGTGGAAGCTAGAGGGTGCCGGTTTGTGCAGGGCCTCCTTGGTTATTAATGAGGCTGCTATGGCTGCCTTGAATTCTGATATGAACTATGGGAAGATGGTGGCATTTGCTCAAGCTACAGAGGATCGTAAACTGAAAAATAGAAGGGAGTGTGAGGGTAGCAGCAAGGCCCGGACCGCGGGCAACTTGGGTAGTTCTTATGGTGGTGGTAGGTCGGCATTTAGGGTAGGGTCATCAGGGCCATCTCAGTCATTCGCTCAATCTTCGAGGAGTGCACCACCATCCAGGCCCAGTCAGGGCAATAGGGGACCCCACAGCAGGGTCAGCCTGGAGGGAGATTCCAGCAACGGCGGAGGCCCCCATGCCCTAAGTATGGGAGGATACACTTTTGGTTCTGCTTCATAGACCTACCTATATGCTACGTGTGCGGCATGAGGGGTCACATTCAGAGGGATTGCCGCTCGTCCCGCCGGATCATGGGCAGAGGTGCAGCGTAGCCAGCTAGCTCTGCAGCTACTACATTCACAGCACCTCCTCCAACTCGAGGCATCCTAGCACCTGCAGGGCATGGTATAGCTAGGGGTGGTGCATAGTGTTCGGGAGGACGCAGTAGATTCTATGCTATGTGGAGGCATCGGGATTCAGAGACTTCTTCAGATATTGTCATAGGTATATTGACTGTCCAATCCCATGACGTATGTGCTCTTATTGATCCCGGTTCCACTTTGTCCTATGTCACTCCCTATGTTGCTATGGAATTTGGGATAGAACCGGAATAGCTTCATGAGTCGTTCTCTGTATCTACTCCAGTTGGTGAGTCTATTGTGGCCGCACGAGTCTATAGGGATTGTGTTGTCACGGTGCATGGTCGGGACACCGTTGCCAATCTCATTGAATTAGAGATGGTTCATTTTGATGTAATAATGGGGATGGATTAGCTTTATTCATGTTTTGCCAAGCTTGATTGTTGAACCAGAATTGTTAGGTTTGAATTTCTAAATGAGCCTGTGATTGAATGGAAGGGGGAGGATTTGTTGCCGAAGAGTAGGTCTATTTCTTACATTAAGGCCACGAAAATGATTAACATGGGGTGTATTTACCATTTGGTCCGGGTTACGGACACCGATGCTGAGACACCTCACTTGAGTCAGTGCCTGTTGTGAATGAATTTCCGGAGGTCTTTCCGAATGAGCTCCCTGGGATCCCACCAGACAGGAAGATTGACTTTGGGATTAATGTGATGCCAGGCACGCAACCTATATCTATTCCACCTTACAGAATGGCACCGGAAGAATTGAATGAGCTAAAGGAACAATTGAAAGATTTGTTAGAGAAGGGTTTCATCCGGCCGAGTGTGTCACCTTGGGGCGCATCGGTTCTATTTGTAAGAAAGAAGGACGGGTTGCTAAGAATGTGTATTGACTATCGGCAGCTCAACAAAGTTACAATCAAGAACAAGTACCCACTGCCAAGGATAGATGATTTGTTTGAATAATTGCAAGGTGCTAAGCACTTCTCCAAGATCGATTTAAGATCCGGGTATCACCAGTTGAAGATAAAGGAGCAGGATATTCTGAAAATAGCTTTCAGGACCTGGTATGGGCACTTGAATTTCTGGTAATGTCTTTCGGGCTAACAAATGTCCCCACGGCTTTCATGGATCTTATGAATCGGATCTTCAAACCTTTCCTAGACTCCTTCGTGATAGTTTTCCTTGATGAAATTCTTGTTCATTCGCGGAGTCGGGAGGACTATGCCGATCATCTCAGGGCTTTGCAGACTCTGTATCAGCACCAGTTGTATGCAAAGTTTTTGAAATGTGAATTTTGGCTTGAATCTGTTACATTCTTGGGTCATGTCGTCTCCTGAGAAGGAATTGAGGTTGATCCTCAGAAGATTGCAGCCGTTAAGAATTGGCCTAGACCTACTACCCCAACAGAGATTCGTAGTTTCTTGGGCTTAGCTGGATATTACAGGAAGTTTGTGGAGGGGTTCTCTACACTTGCCTCTCCGTTGACTAAATTGACGCAGAAGGAGGTTAAGTTCCAATGGTCAGATGCTTATGAAAGGAGCTTCCAAGAGTTAAAATCAAGATTAACTACGACATCAGTGTTGACTCTGACAAAGGGTACGAATGGATTCATGGTATATTGCGATGCTTCAAGGATCGAATTTGGGTGTGTATTAATGCAACATGGAAAGGTGATAGCGTATGCTTCTAAGCAACTCAAGAATCATGAAAAGAACTATCCAACACATGACTTAGAGCTTGTGGCCGTGGTAATTGCATTAAAGATTTGGCGTCATTATTTGTATGGGGTCCATGTGGATATATTCACGGACCATAAGAGCTTCAATATATTTTCAGACGAAAGGAGTTGAATCTGAGGCAGAGAAAATGGCTTGAGTTACTCAAGGATTATGAAATTGATATCCTGTATCATCCGGGGAAGGCTAATGTTGTGGCGGATGCTCTTAACCGGAAATCTATGGTTAGTTTGGCTCACTTGGAGGCATATCAAAGGCCGTTGGCCAAGGAGGTTCATTGGTTGGCTAATTTAGGAATTCATCTTGTGGATTCTAGTGAAGGAGGAGTAATTATGCAAAATAGGGCTGAATTATCGCTTGTGTGGAAGTCAAGGAAAAGCAATACAACGACCCGTTATTGGAACAATTAAAGGAGGGAATTAAAAAACATAACACCATGGCCTTTTCTCTTGGCGTGGATGATGGTACAGTGAGGTACCAAGGGCGTCTATGTGTTTCATATGTAGATGGTCTCCGGGAGAGAATCATGATCGAGGCTCACACTTCTAGGTATTCCGTGCACCCTGGCTCTACAAAGATGTATCATGATCTTAGGGAAGTCTATTGGTGGAACGATATGAAGAGGAATGTAGCGAACTATGTGGCGAAATGTCCGAATTGTCAACAAGTGAAGCCCAAACACCAAAGGCCCGGTGGGTTGGCACAGAACATAGAGATTCCAATATGGAAGTGGGAAATGATTAACATGGACTTTTTGGTAGGGCTACCTCGCATTCCTTGCAAGTTCGACTCGATTTGGGTGATTGTGGATCGGCTCACGAAGTCAGCACACTTCATGCCAGTTAAATCTACCGACACAGCGAAATAATATGCTCAGTTGTATATCAACGCAATAGTCAAGTTGCATGGCACTCCAGTTTCTATTATCTCAGATCGAGGGGCACAGTTCATGGCTAATTTTTGAAAGAAATTTCAGCAAGTTTTGGGTACTCAGGTGAATCTTACTACAGCCTTCCATCCACAGACCGACGGGCAGGCAGAGCAGACTATTCAGACGCGTGAGGATATGTTGTGCGCTTGTGTTCTTGACTTCAAAGGTAGCTGGGATGATCATTTGCCGCTAATCGAATTTGCCTACAACAACAGTTATCATGCCAGCATTCAGATGGCACCATTCGAGGCTTTATATGGTAGGAGATGTAGATTTCCCATTGGGTGGTTTGAGATTGGGGAAGCAGAGTTGATAGGGCCAGACCTCGTGCATCATGCTATGAAAAAAGTTAAGATCATTAAGGAGCGGTTGAAAACTGCTTAGAGTCGTCAAAAGTCCTATTCGGATGTGCGTCGCAGGGATTTGGAGTTCAAAGAAGATGATTGGGTGTTCTTTAAGGCTTCCCCTATGAAGGGTGTAATGCGGTTTGGTATGAAAGGGAAGTTGAGTCCAAAGTACGTCGGACCGTACAGAATCATTCAAAGGATTGGTCAGGTGGCGTACAAGCTCGAGCTACCACCTGAGATGTCATTAGTGCACCCGGTCTTTCATATGTCTATGTTGAAGAAAGTAGTTGGAGACCCGACACTCATTGTTCCAGTTGAGACTATCGAGGTTAACGAGGAATTGACTTATGAAGAGATTCCAGTTTCTATTATGGATCGTCAAGTCTGAAAGTTGAGAAATAAAGAAATTGCCTCCGTGAAATGTTATGGCGCAACCAGTAGATTGAAGAGGCCACCGTATTGTATGAAATCAATGTGATTTAGCACTCATTTCTCATATGATGAAACCTTATGAACATACACTGCTAAGGCCAAAGGTGCCAAATGGTTGGCTTGAAAGGAAACTCTTTTGTGCAACTATTATAGTTTTGGAAACCCTAAAGTGTGGTGATATTGTGAGTACACCTCCACCCGTATATATATTGGGGTGAGGCGGCGGGACCGCATTGTGTAGTGTGATGACATTGTGAGTACACCTCCGCCCGTATATATTGGGGTG
>MCJB01041234.1:14208-34533 GCA_002018475.1 Nicotiana obtusifolia | reverse complement strand
CCCCCACCCGAAGGCGGGGTTCGGGGCACCGCCTCGACCAACCTTTTAGGCTGTACTGTTTATTCTCCATTTATTCTATGTAATTGTAAATATTATTGAAAGCTCTTACTAAATTTGTTGTGGCTTTAACGGCTAATTAAGTCTTCTGTTGTTACCATAACTCATCGTAAGTCATATTGTATTTCCGAGTCCTTGAATAGGTGTTTGGTTTTCATACTACTACTATTCGACATGTACTAACGTCTCTTTTGCCGGGGCCGCTGCATCTTTAATGGATTCAGGTGGTTCCACAGCGGAAGACATTGGCCAGTGATAGCGGTACACTCCTCTCTCAGCAGACTTGGTGAGCCCCACTTCTTTCCGGGGTTGTGCATTTTTTGTTCCGTGTGTATTCTGTTTTGAGGTATAGCTGGAGCCTTATTGCTGACACTATTGTTGTACTCTTCTATATCTATTAGAGGCTCCGTAGACATAGTGTGGGTTGTGTATTAATGTGAGAAAGTTAAACTAAAGATGTCGTAATTGTATCTCATGCTTCCACTGTAAAACTATGGTTGTGAAATGTATTGTTTTGGAGACGTATAAATGAAGTATCTAATGGTAATGAAGCTAGTGTTGTCCATGAACTCTCGTGGTATTAATTAATGAAATTTATATTCTCTTTATTTATGGGTGAGTTGGATAGGAGGAAATCCAGCAGACTTGCTCGGCCGGGTTATCTCGGTTGAGCGCCCGCGCTCCCCGAGGTTTGGGTGTGACACAAATCACCCAAGAAATTTGAGGCATTCGAAATGCGCAGCCTACAGAGGTCCAAGTCGCCTGGTTGCCGCAACAACCACGACCCGTGTAGTCCATCTGGTTAGCTCGACCACCAATAACATGATCCGCTCTTCGAACCAACCCGCGAAGCCGGCCTCATATATGGGTGTCTGTAGTATATGGATGTGTGATAGATGTACATGTATTTATTTGACAAAAAATATAGATTTTGGTTCAACTAATTAAATTTATACAAATGAGGATTAATATTAGTTAACAATAATATCCCGAAAATGAAATTCTCGGAAGTGTGATAAATAATATATAGATATACTCCAATAGCAATAGTGGCACACAAATAACATTTAAGAAGCCAAACTGAAGTAACGTAACATTAAATAATGATGAATAACAATAAATGGCATTTATGTAAATAGAACGAATGAGTCACCCGAGAAAGGATGAAATCAATGGATGTTCTTTCTGACAATGATGAGTGATGGACGAGCCGTAGAATATCTAAGTTATTTTCGAATCCAGTAAAAAAGTGTAGACAAGAATCTTAGTGAAAAGGTTATTTTTGTATGCTTGCAATAAGATTCGATTCTCTCTTTAAAGTCAGAGCATATTTTCCAAAATGAATATCACATGTCTCCTATCATTGTGTCTCTTTCTATTTACATGGAACATGTTCCTAAAAACCCTAATAGTACAAATGCAGAGAATATGAATATCCACTAGAATATTCTCTTTAATGTCATATCTCGAAACTATCAGTTATAACTCACTCGACCTCGGCCTTGATCTTTGGCAACTCCTCAATATCAGTCTTTGCTGATTCTTCGACCGCGGCCTTCGTTGTTATTTAGATTACTTCGACACGTGGCGGCCTAAAAATATTTTACTACTACTATTTTGACTAGAGATAAATTTTGATCCATACAGTTAGTTCATCCGCTTATTGACTATAAAAGTTATGAAGATAGTCTTATTCAAAGTCCAAACATTCAAAGTTATGCAGCTCCTACTGATGCCAATTTCTTTTTAAGAAATTATGAGCAACGATATATTGCCTTGATCGTTTTTGTGTTGACCTCTGATTTTTCAGCAATCTATATATATAATATTATCTTTTCTTTTGCTGTTAGGAAGTGGTAAAATGCTAGTAATTTCCAACTCGATTTCTGTGCCTTTAGTCCAAGAGGTCTCCGGAGAAACTAATTATACGTGTAGTTTATTACCTGAGACATGTATCTTCTACACTAAATTAAAGATGTCTATATCAAACGAATGAATAGCAGCCTTAGAACAATATTAAAGTTATTTTTTATCACTCATAGTTGATAATTTTGAGTTAAAAAATTAATTATTGATGCTTGTATTAGTAAGTATATTTTTTGGATGCGGCTCTTCTCCGAATTCTACATAAATAAGAGACGTTTTGCGGACTAAGTTACCATTTTTTATTTATTTATATCAAGCCAATAAATACATGTCATGAATTTGGGTATAAACTTCTTTCACTTAATTAATATTTATTTGCATATAAACTTCTTTCACTTAATTAATATTTATTCTAACCTCATTAAATTACTTAATTTGATAAGTTGATATGAAACTTTTTTTCGAACCTGCATAAATATAAGATATTTTGTGTATTAGATTATTCTTCTTTTGTTACATCAAATGAATCAATGTATGTCATGAATTAACTCACTAGTAAGTTGATATACTTTGGTATAAAAATCCGGGAAGAATAAGTTTTTATGTAAATTAACCAGATATTTGTTGTAAGAAAATTTTGAAAAAGAAAAGAGCAGAACAAAAAAGAAGAAAGAAAAACACTTGAGCACTAATTTTTCTTTACAATCTACCCAAATTTATCTCCGCTTAACCCCATATCACAAAAATCTCCGGGATAATCTCATTCCGTTTCTATAATTGCCTGCAGTGGAGTTCTTACATTTGGGGAATACAAACACAAAACACAAAACATACCCAACAAGAAGAAGGAGAGATAGAGAGGTGTAGACAAATTGCCCTTTGAGGGTTTGGCTTGCTTTCCTTTTTTTTTTTGCTCTAAGTTTCTTCCACTTAGATTACATATCTGATTTCTGTCCGACTCTTTTTTCTTCACCCTCTTTATCTCCTCCAATCCATACCTCTTAATACATACATAACTACATCATCATCATAGTGTATAAATTTTTGTGTCTTGGATAGTATTAGAGCTAAAAACTGAAGCTTTGTTTGAATGCAAATTCTCTTAATTTGGGTAATACATTTAATGCCTAATATGGAAGTAAAAGGGTTTATTACCGTAACACCCAGAAAGCCAAATCAGTAAGGTTTGTGAAAAACCTTACAACTTTGCCCATTATCTTGCATTTAAGATTGGAGATTTGGTAATATCTGGGTTTTGATCTTTTTGGTAATAGCTGAATCTTGAATTGTACTGTGGTGTAAATATATGTTGTTGTTTTGGTTTCTGCTTAGGGCATATTGAGGTTAACAAAGGGACATCCTTTGCTGGTTTTGAGATTTTAAAGGGTCTCATAATTCTTGGCTTTTTTGAAGTTTTGCCAATCTTACTGTATTTGAGCACCTGAGTAGTTGCTGGTGAAGCTACCACGTCTGGTTTTCCTAGGGTTTATTGTGTGAAAAGCATTTGTTCATCACTCGTCGGTTTCTTATGATTATTTGTTTCTCAGCAAGTGTTTGAAAGTTGCCCTTGTCTGCTTTTATCAGTGGTGTAAGAACTCTGGTTTTGTGAAGTAATTTGTGTGAGACGAATTTAGATATGAACAGGAGGGTTCGGAGGAAATTGGCAAGGAGGGGACAGGAGAAAGTTGATTTTGCTGAACTTGGTGAGTGTTTGACTTTGGATGAGAGAGGGATAGTTGATTGGACTAGGTTGCCGGATGATACAGTACTCCAGCTATTTTCATGTCTGAATTATCGTGATCGAGCGAGCTTGTCATCCACCTGCCGCACTTGGAGAACTTTAGGTGTATCACCATCCTTATGGCAGGTTTTAGATCTTCGTCCCCACAAGTGTGATTCTGATGCTGCTGTTGCTCTTGCTCCTAGGTGTAGGAATCTTCAGAAACTTAGATTTCGTGGTGCTGAATCTGCGGATGCGATTATACAGCTTCAGGCTAAGAGTTTGTGTGAGATTAGTGGCGATTACTGCCGCAAGATCACAGATGCTACATTGTCTGTAATTGCTGCTCGACATGAGTCACTTGAAAGTTTGCAACTTGGCCCTGATTTTTGTGAAAGGATTAGCAGCGATGCAATAAAAGCAATAGCCATTTGCTGTCCCCAACTCCGGAGACTTAGACTTTCTGGAATTCGTGAAGTTGATGGAGATGCCATCAATGCATTGGCTAGGCATTGTCGGAATCTTATGGACATTGGTCTCATTGATTGTCTCAATGTTGATGAGTTGGCATTAGGAAATGTTTTGTCTCTTCGCTTCCTGTCGGTGGCTGGCACAACTAATATGAAATGGAGTTTGGCCTTACAGAATTGGAGTAAACTGCCTAACCTGATGGGCTTAGATGTTTCCAGAACAGATATAATTCCTAATGCCGTTTTAAGATTGTTTTCATCCTCACCATGCTTGAAGATCTTGTGTGCCTTATATTGCCCAGCCCTCGAGCAAGATGCCAACTTTGTTTCCAATAACAATCATAAAGGTAAACTACTACTTTCCTTTTTCACTGACATTTTTAAAGAAGTAGCATCACTATTTGCCGATACTACAAATAGAGAGAGGAATGTATTTATGGACTGGAGAAATTTAAAGACCAAGGATAGAAAAATGGATGATGTAATGAATTGGCTGGAATGGATCCTTTCCCATTCACTTCTGCGAATTGCTGAAAGCAATCCACAAGGGTTGGACAATTTTTGGCTTAGCCAGGGTGCATATCTGTTACTTAGTTTAATGCGGAGCGCTCAAGAGGAAGTTCAAGAAAGGGCAGCCACTGGCCTGGCAACGTTTGTTGTCATTGATGATGAAAATGCTAGTATTCACAGTGGAAGGGCTGAAGCAGTTATGCGAGATGGAGGCATAGGTCTCCTGCTAAACCTTGCAAGATCTTGGCGAGAAGGACTTCAAACAGAAGCTGCTAAGGTGAAACTTCTTTCTAATGCTTTGGTCAAAAGAACTTCTCACTGTTTAGTTTGATTTTGTATAACTTTTTATGGTAGGTGTTCATGAATTGTATTTGCTAGATCATATTTTTGTGCTGCTCTATTACATTTCAGTTCTGTCTTTCAAGAGCATCCATTAGCTTGCTTTTATCCCTCTGACACTACTTGATGAATGGCCCAAAAATGTGCTAAAGTTATTTTGCTCTCATGGTGAAGATTGATCTGCATGCATCTCTATTCTATGTGTAGGCTATAGCAAATTTATCTGTGAATGCCAATGTTGCAAAAGCTGTAGCAGAGGAAGGTGGGATAAGCATCCTAGCAAATTTAGCAAAGTCTATGAATAGGTTGGTTGCAGAAGAGGCCGCTGGAGGGCTGTGGAATCTCTCAGTTGGGGAAGAGCATAAGGTTGTCAAATTTGCAGTTGCTTTTCTTGTTTTTCAGCAATTTGCTTCCTGCTAAACAAAGTTCAAATGCAGGCCGCCATTGCTGAAGCTGGTGGTGTAAAAGCTCTGGTAGATCTTATCTTCAAGTGGTCTGTCACTGGTGGTGAGGGAGTTCTGGTACGTGCCTTTAGCATATGCATATGCAAGTAAAACTCATGCCTTGCATTCTTACTTGCAATTTATGCCGTAAAAATGAATATTATCAGCTCATGTTGCTGTAAGTAACTTGCATATTTTTTGCCACCTCTTAGGAACGTGCTGCTGGTGCATTAGCAAATTTGGCGGCAGATGACAAATGTAGCATGGAAGTAGCGACAGTAGGTGGTGTACATGCTTTAGTAAAGCTTGCTCAGAACTGCAAGTCTGAAGGAGTTCAAGAGCAGGTTCAATTCTTTCAGATTTTGAAGTCAGCAGCTTTTGTCTGACTGTTCAGGATAAGAAGCAGACAGTTTCTAGGTTTTTTTTTCAACATATCACTTTGTCTTTAGGGTCTGACCATCCAATGGAAATTGTTGAATGCAAGAGTAAATCTGAACAAGCTTTTATATGCATCAAACGCCTGTGCTTTACCAAAGGGCATCCTTTCAAGTTGATAGGTCACTAGCGAACCTGTGTGCACTTCTGAGGCTAGAACATCATTTTCTTGGTTGTTTTGTTTGCAATAGGACCTCACGGGAGGTGGCTTGTACATGCATGTACCATATACAGATCCACTGCATAGGATACACCTGAGCACAATGGAATATGAATTCCCTTATACTTCTAGTTAATTCTAAAGTTATCTGTGATATTGTGCTGTCCTCTTGGCCCTTCTTTTTCTTAATATGCAAGTGATCACATGCAACATCTGCCAGTTTGGACTTGTATGATCTAACACCACAGACAGACGAGTTTCTGAAATTGTGGTGTCTAGTGTTGTTGGGCTGTTTTGGCTATCAATTTGTGGATCATTTGGTGAAGACTATGTTCGTATATCTGATGCTGTCAGTTTTATGATAATCCATTTTATTTCTCCAGGCTGCCCGTGCACTCGCAAATCTTGCTGCTCATGGTGATAGCAACAGTAACAATGCAGCTGTGGGACAAGAGGCAGGGGCTCTTGAGGCACTTGTGCAACTTACTCGTTCTCCTCATGATGGAGTCAGGTAATTTGTCTTCCATAATTTAACTTGTGTATTGTTTACATGAAGTGAAATATTTCTATATTTTCTCGCCTCTTGCATGTAACTATTGATTCAGCAAAGGTCCTTCTAGGATGGAGAGAGAAACTCTCCCTTCTCTCTAGACTACTTGAGACATAGAAACAAGCAAGACATTGATTCTCTGGCTACTTTTCCAGGCAATTTCTGGTGCTGCCCAACTTTATCAAGTTCTAATGGAAATAGTGACTAAATTATTTAGAAACACAAGCTTAGTGTAAGAGAAGTGAAATATAATTAAAATCTATCATCTACATGACAAATAATTTTTATCTAAATGACAATTTTGGAAAAGAAATCTTATTCTTTAATCGGACAGAAACCTTTCTAAATAAAGGAAGTGGTAGACAATTCATAAACATGGTATGGGTTTGTGGGAAGTCAAGGAAGAACAAAGTCAAGCTGAATAGGGGACCTCAAAGATCATGCACAAAGGAACATACCATGCAAAGGAGATCACACAGATGCCAAAAAAGCAAGGTACCAAATTGCGGTAATCTAAGAGTGGCCAATTGAAAATATTCAAATTAGTGATTGCAAAATCGAGGGAGGAAATCAAATTATGGATAAGGAAAGCTCAGTAAGCCGAGATTGAATCCTGAATAGATGTCAAATTGCGCAGTTATGGTCAGAAAGCATTTTTGGTTCGCCCGGAGAAAGTGGAGTCTTTTTGAAATTAAATGAAGAATGAGGAGTGGATCTCACTTGCGATAGGTTCATGTTGGTGTGAAATGCATAGTGAAGCCATTACTAGCGTCGACTGTGCTTGAGGTTGGGGATACAACCTATAAACGTTTCTGATATGAATTGAGTCAACAACATAAGTACAACCAGTGTTGTCAAAGGCGCGATTAAGCCTGAAGCGAGGCTTAAAACATGTTGAGCGCTTTCGCTTAGCGGGCGCCTCAATATCGTCATCAGGGCTCTAAAAGGCATAGTTTTCCTTGCCAATGAGCGTAATCCTAAAGAGGCAGTACTAAACAATTAATAGATCATTTTGTTGTAATAATTTTCTCCATATATTTGTTATTCATGCTTATAATTATTAGTCTTGAATTACACATACATATTTGTATTTTTTTTTTCCATTTGCGCCTTTCTTCGTGAAAGCTCACACTCTATTTGCGCTTTGCACTTAAAGCTCCAATAGGCCTTAGAGCTTTTTTGCGCTTTTCGCCTCGGATAACACCGAGTACAACTAGATGGCTCAAGCTCTTTCACCAGCATGTACTCATCTCTGACAAACTACAAACAATTTACAATAACATTCTGATGAAGAATCGGCCTGCAGTTTTTCCTATGAAAGATGACACATTTACGGGTTATGTGCAACATGGTGGTGTAATTTTGTTTTGGATTACAAAGTCAGTTGACGACGTGTAAGAAAACATTGAGCATGCGCATACAATAGGGTGTAACAACTATTATGTTCAAATGAAACACAACATTGGGTCAGGAAAAGAAAATGGAGGAATAGCGAGCGGAGATTTGGGCTTAATAATAAGAGCGAAGAAATTGGTAATGAACCCATCGCTGAGATACAAATGATTGACCCAGGTCATCCTGAGATGATCTAGAAAACTTTGAGTTGACTAATTGAATTGGAAATTACAGCTGTTATTTTGAACGATAGACAAACTCTAGTTTAATAATCAAGAAAAGCAGTTGAAGCTAGGAGTAGAGAAAGAAGGTGAAAACAATTACTCTTGTAGAAGAGATACGCGTGTGAATAGTGGAGGTGATGGAGCTAGTCCTATGGACTAGAAAAATGGTCAAACCCAGAAGCAGAAAGAAGGTGAATATTCACGTGAAAACAATTATTCTTGTAGAAGAGAAATACGAGTGTGAATAGTGGAGGTGATGGAGCTAGTCCTATGGACTAGAAAAAAGGTCAAACCCAGAAGTAGAAAGAAGGTGACGAGTCACGACCATTAGCCCAATAGAAGAGAAACATAATGTGTGAATAAATTGGAGATAGTGGACCTAGTACCGTGGCAAGTTTCTAATAGATAGTCACTCACAGAATTAGCTGATATTAGAAAACTTTTATGACAGAGTTTATTGCTTCAGATAGCTCATGACTGGTAAATTGATATCTCTATACAATGGTCTGCCTTCTAGAAGCTTCACCAGCTTCCTCCAATGCGTCTCTACTGTAGTATTGTCTAAATTGTTTTTTCCTCCTTTGCTGCTTACCTACGCTACTAGGATAGCAAGTAAGCCAACCTTATTTGCATTCTCGAAATGGTAGCTTTCTCTCCTTTGTGTGCTGGATGGCGACTAGGTGTTGACCAAAAAATAAGATGTTGCTAGGTGAAGATTTGGCACTAATGAAGGGTTAGTGGCATGTCGCTGAGCGGTGACTGTATGTTGGCATAAAGTTGATGGCGGTGGTACGCTACTGCATGATGAGTGTCGAAGAATAGCAAAGTGATGTTGACTAGACATGTTTGATGATGAAAAATAACTATTGGACAAATTTGAACTGTCCACTTGATAAGTCAACATGCACATGCTGCTAACTTGACATGTTAACTGTCAAGTGTTGACTTGAAAGGTCAACAACATGGACTGATGCATAAACTATAGACAACTGTGGACTGTTCAAATATGGCAGGTGCAAGGAAAAACAAGTTTGCCTGACGTCCATTGAAAATAAACCTTCGTAGGCATGCGCAAGATAGTGGTCCTAAAAGATTAAAGGTGGTACCGCCAAAAAGATGACTGCACAGAGACAATACTTGTAAAGTTACGATAACTAGGAAAATTTTTGTACGGGTAGTCAGTGTAAGGCAATCTTTCAGTTAGCAGAAACTACTTAGGTATCTACTAAGATCGTAGAAACTCAGATACCATGTGAAGAGGTTTCATATATTGCAATCTCAGACAATGTACGATATGGTTAGTAATAATTCACTTAGACAATGTATGGTGTAGTAAGTAATTAATCACTAGTCTAACAATGGAAGTAGTTATTCTACGATTAAGCATATTCTACTCAATGACATCCTATGTATATTACTTCCTTTGTCCCATTTTATGTGGCATATTTTCCTTTTTAGTGTCTAAAAAAGAATGGCACCTTCATATATTTAGAAACAATTTAATTTTCAACTTCTCATCTTACCCTTAATGAGATGATTGATAGCCGCAAAAATACCTATGGCTTGTTTTGGAGCACAAATTTCAAAAGTCTTTCTTTCTTAAACTCCGTGCCCAGTCAAACATCGCCGAATAAAATGGGATGTAGGGAGTATGTCGTTAGTAAGTAGTCACTTGTCTAACAACTCAAGTAGTTATTCTACAATTAAATATACAATATTGTTGTATGTCATATTATAGTCTCCAACTCAAGTTCGATTAAAAAAAAAGGCAGTCTGGTGCACAAAGTATCCAGTGTTCAGGTAGGGTCCTGGGATGGGCCACACCCAGGGTGTGGTGTAGGCAGCTTGCGCTAACACAAGCGTTAGTGGCTGATTACTCAGCTTGAACTCATGACCTTTTCTTTTTGATTAGTAGGCTCGAACCTGTGACCTATACGTCTCACGGAGGCCTCTAAGTTCGATAAATCTAGACACATTTTGAGTATAAGCATTCTAACATGTTAATGCATCAGTTTCTTGACTTGAGTGTTCCACTCTTACTAGATTCCATTAGTTTCAAGCTGGTATACATGGAACCTTTTTTGGTTTTAGTTCAAAGTCAGATTTGCTGCATAAACATGTGAAACAGAACTCATGATCCTAAACACCTGTCACCTTAGGTTCATTTTTCATATCTCATTGCTTTTCTTTTGACAAGTATATTTTGTATCTGATTTATTTTGCTTTTCTTGCTGTGATTTAGGCAAGAAGCTGCTGGAGCGTTATGGAATCTATCATTTGATGACAGAAATCGTGAAGCAATTGCGGCAGCTGGTGGTGTTGAGGCTTTGGTATGGTGTTAATCTAGTTTTGGCCTTACTATTTTCAGATTCCTTGAAACTATTAGTTATGGACATACAATGTTCCATACATGGCAATAGCTTGAGCTTTGCAGTTGAGAATTGTTGTAAATGTCATGTTTCCATGCTAAGTCACAGATTTCCCATACAAGATAATTTTTTCCCAAATTTACTGTACAATTTGCTGACTTGGTCTAGTTTGTAGTTTAAGAATGCTCAGCTGAAAAGTGGAAGGAGCCTAAATATACTGGTACTAGACTTTTAACTTTCTGCTAGTCAGGGTTTCATCAGTTCATGACCCATCCTGGACAGCATTATCGTATCACTCAATATCAGCATCCATATTGTTCACGGGAACAAAGATGGCTGAGGGAACAAGTTTTGTATGTCGAAACTAGTGAAGAAAAGCTTCTTCTCTGGTTAAGGGGACATTAATTCCTAATAGGCTTTAGGAGTCTGCTGTTGTCGAGGAAGTAAAGGTGAAATTGTCATGGCTTCATCATGGTTTTAAATTCCCTTATCCAAGAATGATAACTCCATCACTGACTTCTAAGAAATCCTGCTTGTTGTGACTCGTGAATTTGCTAAATAATCACTGTACTGCTGGCAAAAATTCTGCGCCGGCCGTTGCTGTGCATGATACTAATTATGTGGTATCACATCGGTTTCGGTTTTTTAGATTTGCTTTAATGAGCGTTGAAATGATGGTTTTCTTTCTTTATTCATACATTTCTACAGAATATTAGAATTCCGAACCGTGTTCCTTTATAAGTTGAAGACTGATGTATTCCTTTTATCTTGCCTGTTTGCCAGGTTGCTCTTGCACATTCATGCGCAAATGCTTCTCCTGGTCTGCAGGAGAGGGCCGCTGGTGCTTTGTGGGGATTGTCTGTGTCAGAAGCAAACAGGTCTGTAAAATTATTAGATTTTTTGGTGCAGATGCTAGATTAGTATATCTATTTTGTCATAGGTATCAGGCTGCGTGAACCTATTTCTGCTTTTATTAATCTCTGTGAGTGTACAGGCAATTTGCCTACTGCAACTATGAACCATATCAGGTTGATGGCTACCATAACTTTTTTATTTTTATTTTTTAATAAAGCTGCAGTTATTTATTTTTGTATGTCAGGTAGTTTGTTTCCTTTGTTATTTTATTTTATTTTTTCGGTAGGTAACAGTTTAATTAAAAAGGATCCAAGGGGTATGTGAAGAGAACTAATGGACACCATATTTGAACCTCAATCCATCTGATAACCCTCATAAGAATCTTCTTGAAATTATGTAATGTACTATTAGTCCATGTACAACTAGAGGATCTCCTGCTCTGGCACTGCCACCACCTCTTTCCGCCCTCGTCTCTGAGTTTGGATTAAATTTGTTATTATGCCCAACTTTCTATCCCAAACTCTATCTTCCACCACCACTTCGTGTCCCATAATCATTTTTAACTCATAACTTACTAAGGTCACCACAATAATTCTTCTCCAACATTGCGATATTACATTACACCATTAAGTCTGGGTAGGTAACAGAAAGGGGTACACGTACAGCATGATACCAACAAAAAATGGATGGACATGAGCATAACTTAAACCACTATGTCTTGAGCGTTGCAACGTACTAATTGAGTATGAAAGTTCATTTCTTCATGTTTCTACCTATTGCTTTATGGTAAAATTTATAGCCATGTTGCAACTGCACAATTTGCTTTCTCTTTACTCGATTGGGTATTAATCCAATTCATAATTTATTGAATCCTGCAATAGTATTGCCATTGGACGAGAAGGAGGTGTGGCGCCACTTATAGCACTTGCACGATCTGATGCTGAGGTAAATCTTTATAATGCGAGGCTTCTATATGTTGGATAGAAACGTTTTTCTTGCCTGCCTGGTTCTTGCTCTTCCATACTGTTTGCGTCTTTGCGACTTGGTGAAGACTTAATTTCTTGACTTGTTAATTTTAGTTACTACTATTGAACTATGACAATTGACACCCTTCCTCAAAATGTAATTGAATTGGGTTCTTATATCTCTCTTATCATGCTTAACAATTAGCTATATTTATTTTGTTTCAGAACAGATTGTAAATTTAAATATAGATTCGGCTGCTAGAAATCTTTTCTAGGGAGATCGACCCGTGGTTCTCAGTACCTAGCAATTATGCTGCTACTAATTATGGCACCTCAACATGGTTATGTTAAAGGGAAAGTATAATCACATTTTTGCATCTAAGGTTGTACCATTTATTGGTAAACTGTTTTTCCATTTTCCTCTGGAAATTTTTTAGCCAGAGTTAGCTATCTCTTCAAACTTAAAAAGAAGAATTAACCAGCCTGTCCAATGATGGCTAGGCTTTAATAAAAATATATGTTCCTCGTAGTTGCATAGTTTAATAGGTAAATGTAGTATTAAGAATCTTTCTGTACTCTGGAGTAGTTTTAGGTCTAAACTCTTCCATGGCATGTTGGCTAGTGGAGCTGTTATTAATTCCACCTTGAAAGTGCTAAAGTATCCAAGTACAAGAGCTGCAAGTGGGTAGTAGTTCTGATGGCGTCTTTCACGTAATCGCTGATGTTTCTTTGGTTAAACTGCGATCTGTAGATGTAACATACATTTGACATTTGTTTATGTTCCTACAAGCGGTTTTAAACTAACCTGTGAGGCCACTGCTTTGTTGATTGGCATGTACTCTGAATCAAATGTGTTTTATGCTTTCTGGAGTATGAGGCTTATTATGCTTGTATATTCCTAAAATTTCCTCTTTCCAGGATGTCCATGAGACTGCAGCTGGGGCTCTCTGGAATCTTGCTTTCAACCCTGGTAATGCTTTCCGTATAGTGGAGGAAGGAGGGGTTCCTGCCCTCGTTCATCTCTGTTCGTCATCTGTCTCAAAAATGGCACGCTTTATGGCTGCATTGGCGTTGTCTTATATGTTTGACGGAAGGTACTTGACATGTCTTCATCCGTGAAACTATATACTAAACAGCATCCTATGCTAAATACGGTATGCTATTTAGTATAGATTTTTTTGAATGATTCTCTTTTTTTTTCCACGAGAGCCGTCTTAGGACGATATTTATTTTCCAGAAGCCATTTATTTCTGGCATTCTTTTCACATCATACTTAGCAATCCAATCTAGCTATAGCTGTTTCCGAGGAGACAACTAACTGGAGCAAGGTCTCTTCGTCTTTTATTATGCTCAACAACTATGTAGTTCCCATTCTTCCTTAGGTGTCTCATGTCTGAGCTGTTTAAGATTGAGGAATAGGGCATTGTCATTTGAACATTTTTACCTGGGAAGCTAGGTTTTTTTATTTTTTTATTTTTTTGTGGGGGGTTGGGGGGTATGTGCCTTTGAATGGCTACTTGTAGACGTAGTAGAGAAAAGAACTCCGTCAGGAGCACATCTTTATCTCACGAAAACTTCTTTGTAGATCTCAGTTGAAGAAACCAGTTATTGAGATTCATTTGGATGTAATTGTGTTGCTTGAATGGGGATATAATAGCCTGTAGAGGAGTTCAAGGGCTTAGTTAATTTGACGGTTGTCACCGAAGTGAGTTTGACGACATGTGGGAGATAGAGAAGCTTGCTTTTCTTGTTATAAATTTCAAGAAGCTTGCTTTTCTTGTGATAAATCTCACAGGACAAGCTCATATGACTTTTCTTGTCGACAGTTAACTTCTGATGCTGTTTATGCCCATCTATGAATACTCTCATATGGATTGGTTATGATGTATATGTCTCGCTTCCCCCAGAATACTTTTGTGGTAGCTTTTTCACACAATTTAGAGGAAAGTAGAAGTTTTGATCTCCAATAATCATGCTCGTCCACTTATATTTTATGGATGATTATGATTGAAAAGATCTATTTTGTAGAAATGTGACCAAATAATGGGACATTCCCACAAAGCAAATTGAAAAATTGTGGATAGAGGTAATAGATGGTATATTAAAAAGTGAGATAGACATGTTCATCTGTTGTATATTTTTACTGGTTAACAGAATCATAGTTCATCTTCTTACTCTGCTGGGTGATGTGAAATCATCCTCCTCTTCATGCTTTTGCTCTTCCACTTTCTTCTTGGAACATAAAATCTGATTGAATATTGCATCCTTCAGTAAAATTTAAGGCAGGTTTCTCAAAAAGTGTCATTGTTCCTCATGTGCATCCAATTGTCAGAATCAAAATAAATTTTGTGTAATCTCTGTTGATCAGTGTATTTGTTCTAGCTTTCAGAAATTTTCATTTTCATGTTCTACAAACTTTGTGACTAGACAAATGGACCTATTCCATGGGAGAGGCTAAACAAAAAAGAAACTCTTGTAATTGGATTTCAAAGGGGGAGAGGACATACTGACAAGAGGATTCAGCTGAAATCTTTAAAATACTACTGCTTCACTAAGGGTGCTTGCACTGGGAAAACAAAGTTGAACAAAGTGATTTGAAATGTTCTCACTTGTCAAAGGGAAAAAGAAATGATTTTGAGGCATTCTGGAGCATTGTTGCATTCTTTCCTTGTGAGTAAAAGTTGAAATGCCATTTCCTCTCTCTGACAGAATGGATGAAGTTGCACTTGTGGGAACTTCTTCAGATAGCACCTCTAAGAGTGTAAACTTAGATGGAGCTCGAAGAATGGCTTTAAAGAACATTGAAGCTTTCATCCTTGCATTTTCTGATCCACAAGCATTTTCTGCTGCTGCTGCATCATCCGCCCCTGCACCATTAACTCAAGTTACAGAATCAGCTCGTATTCATGAAGCAGGTCATCTAAGGTGCAGGTATGCATGTTGTCTTCCCCCAACCCCCAACTCTCTCTTTATCCTTTTCTGAATCTTTTTATCTTATGCTTACTGATAAGATGTCTTGTACACATAAGCTCACTTTTCATAAGAAAAATCTCATCGTGTGTTTAATTTACTGCGTCAGCTGTGTGCATCATTCACTCTCTGAAAAAATTTGGCTGTCGCTCGCTCATCGAGAATTCTAGGGCTTAATGCCTGTACATTTCCTGGGGAAGCAACATAGAAAACTCTATTGAGTCAATTTTATGAAATTCAACACATTGCTTCATCTTCACCAAGTTGTGACATGGCAAAGATTGAAATATGTGGTGCTTAACTGTTTAGCAACTCTCCTGGATCCCAAATATTCTCTCTTGCCTTGTTGAATCTTCATCTTCTTTTCCCTCGTTAATTTTCTTAGATATCCTATTTCCCTTTTCATTAACAATTTTGTTAAACTACCTCCTCAGTGGAGCTGAGATTGGAAGATTTGTCACGATGTTACGAAATTCTTCTTCTATTCTCAAAGCATGTGCTGCATTTGCCCTTCTTCAGGTAAATGATTCTCTTTGAGAGTGACACTGACATTTTCCTGATATCATCTTTTATACTTTGAACTGGTAACTTAACTGATCTTGTGTTTACATTTTTCTAGTTCACAATCCCAGGTGGTCGGCATGCACAACATCACGTCCGCTTATTGCAGAATACCGGAGCATCAAGGATTTTGCGTGCTGCCGCAGCAGCAGCCAGTGCCCCTATCGAAGCCAAAATCTTTGCACGGATTGTACTTCGGAACTTGGAGCACCATCATATAGAATCCTCAAACTAAGGCCTGGCGAAGACTACTATGATCCTAGGCTTGTGCATTGCGGCCATTGCCATTGGCACCTTACTCAGCAGTAGTGGTAGGTATACTCCTCTCGGTGCCATTGACACTAAGCTTCCAGTTTGTGTTAGCGTTCTGAAACTAATGGTGCTGGCTTTTGGGAAGAGGCAAAGGCTTCTTATTTTTCTACCCAAATGTCTGCCTTATTGTGAGTTTCTTCTAGTTTTATTTCTTGGGTACATAGGGTGTGCGATTTTTCTCCCTTTTTATTAGTTATTTTCGTCATTATTTGTGTCTGAGCTTAGGCTTAATAGATCTATTGGCAGGCATTAGTTTCGAAGTCCAGTTGATTTTTCAGTTTTTGTGTTTTAATTTACCCTGGCAGTTTGTTCAATACCTGTACATTATAGATTTGCAGAGACATTAGCATGCTGACAATTTCTGTACAAACACTTCAAAGAATTTCTATGATATAGTAGCTGTGTTTTAAGGTGGTTTGGATGATGAAGTTGATGGTGTCTTTCAAGCATCTGAAGTTTCATCCCTTTTGCCCGAATAATCTTCACTAGGTAGGGATAAGGTTTGTGTATACACTACTCTCTGCAGATCCCACCCGTGGGAATATATTGGTTTGTTGTTGTTGCCTGAATGCGTTTCTCAAAAATATATTACTGCTAAACAAAGTTTTGCAATGGTAGCTTCAACTTATGAAAGTGAATATCCAAGGGCCACGAGCTTTTAAAGGCCCAAGACAAGTGGTCTAATTCTAAATGGCTAGCGTTGATAAAATGGCTGTACAATACTAACGGTATAGTCTTTCCCATAATTAAGCTTTTTTCACTTTTTTTCGCACAAAAACTATTTACATTTGGTAGCCGAAAGTATATAAATTTGTATAATTTTTGTATATAATATACAGAATGTGTATATATACAAAAAAAATATATATATTCGGTTATTATTTTGAGAACGGCTATACAATATCATTTTTTTCTAATTAATTAATTAATTAATTATTCATTGGTGCTTGTTAAGTTTTACTGCAACTCAAACCTAGTAATTTCTTCACCTCTCAACCCAAAACAGGACTTTCGAAGGTACTTTTTAAATTTAATTATGTAACAATGTCTGGAGAATAAAGAAGGAAAATGAAGCTTAAAAAGTACTCTACCTATGATTCTTCAGCATTGATTACCTATTTAATTGAGGTGAGCTATTCATTGTTCTTGTACATTTTCAGAAAAATTCCAATTAGCTTTGTGAAATAGAGTCATATTCATGTATTTTAGCATCATCCAAAAAAAAAAGAAACTTAAAAGGATTCGTCTTCCGTCAAGTTGCTTAATGTTTATAGTTGATCCAAACCACTACTTACTCAACAACAAAAAATATAACGTTTTGAATTCCGATGACCTGACAATTCTAGGATTAGCATTTAGCAGCGACAAGACCAATGTAAAATCTCGAATTCTGGGATATACTGGAGATGTAAGGGTCTCTTATTATTAAAATGATTCGAGAGTTCAACCACACTTCACTAACATAAAATAATTTTACCATGCGTAATTTTTTTTCCTTTACCGACTCCTTTGATTTTTTGAAATAAAAAGGGAAGAAACACTGGAATTAGAAACCATAGCCACCATACAGAGCTGGCTCAGTCCAGCGTAACCCAGCCCACGCAGGCTGAGTTGGACCGATCCGACGGGCCAAACCCATATCGACAGTTCTACTAGTACAAAAGAAAGTAAACATATCTCAGAGTTATGCTAGTCATGGTTGCATTTGCCCATATTGCAAGGTGTCACCATTTTAATTGATCGCCTACCACGTCCATTTATTAGGACTTCTATTCAAGAACGCTTAGTATCTTAACGGTGTTAAAAAGAGGAAGATAAATGCAAGGTTAAAACAGCAAGAAAGTTACACCAGTTAAGATTTGAATTTTTGTAGAAAACTGATATGTAGTAGCTAGCCCTGGCTCTTCTCATACCACAATTTGGAGCTAGCAAACACATTTCATGTTGTTATACAATGAATAGTAGAGATAAAAATGACATACACAAGGGGAAAAATCAGGTCGTGGAATGAGCTGAAGGCAAAAGCCTGGTCTTTGTTTTTCTTCATTGTTTACCTTTTCCCATACCAAAATGTCCATGATCTTAACCTAACTGTTTCAACATGAGTGTTCAGCTGGAGAATTTCTTCTACAACACCATTCAATTTATCGTTGAAATTCCAGACAGGTGAAGGCCATAGATCAGATGATGTTGATGTTGTCACAGTAGTGGATACATTATCCACCAAATATGGTAGTATGTTCTTCTTCATTTCACTAGTAGATATTTCTAGATGACTTCCAGATACATTCAAGAACTTCACTTTTCCAGCTTCGTCCAAAATTTTCAGACCAATCCAATCTTCTGTATAGAGCTTTGTCTACATACATAATCATAACAAAATAATATCAGGAAATATCTTGCAGAAAATCAAGGACATAAAGGCTCTACTGGTTTTTTAAACAAACACCACTAATTGAACAAGAAATAAGAAAATACAATCGATAACTTCCAACTTATTCGCGATAAAGAAAGGGCAGCCCGGTGCACTAAGTTGCGCCGGGTGGGAAGGGCTGCACCACAGCGGTCTATTGTACGCAACCTTACCCTGCATTTCTGCAAGAGGCTGTTTCCACCGTTCGAACCCGCGACCTTCTGGTCGCATGGCACCAACTTAACCAGTTACATCAAGGCTCCCCTCTGAAAAGATGAAACTTTGATCGATTTTACAATCAAGATAAGAAACTCCTAAAAAGATGAAACTTTGATTGATTTTACATCAGGAGAAAAAGTGAAACATCTCTCTCATATTCCTAAAAGGGAGTCGAGATGAGATGTAGAATGGTGAATATTAGTACCTCTTTAGCAGGCAAAACAGTGCTCCAGGAACCATCAGGATAATACCCAAACCATGAGGTTTGTTTTGGTACCAAAATTTCATCTTTCTCAAACTGATAAGGATAAAAAGAGTAAAAGATTATGAGCCTCTTCAATCTTCTAGATTAACACTTTTTGGTGCATGGACAAGATTTAGATGAAGAGTTAAAAGGCGATATCATTGCGTTGCAAATAAGAAGAGAATTCCCTGCTCACCATAATAAGTACTAAATTTTCCAAGCTTGCAAACCGTTTCTTGAAAGTAGAATTTCCATGTACCTCATTGTTAACTACTGGTAAGAACTTACAGCCTTTTCTGTAGTCAGCTATGTCCTGGAATGATCAAATAGAATAGAATGATATATTTGAGAAAGGATAATCTAATGTTGTTTTAGACAATGACGAAGATTTTTTTATGATCACATAATTTGGTAACTTACAGTTGGGATTTTAATGTAACCTGCAGGAGCAAGATGTTCCTGCAATTGAATTGAGATGAGAATCAACTCCAAAAAAGGAAAGGGGAAAAAAAAGAACAAAAAAGATGAGATAAAGGGACTACATAGAAGTAGTACATCAAAGAAAAAAGCAGACCTGTACAAAATTGCTGTAAATTGCTAACTTGAGCAAAGAGTCAGCTAGAATGCACAATAAACCTGACTGCTAAAAGAGGGAAGAAGGGACACTAGTATTATTATCTTTCCACCAAAACATAATCAAAGAAGCAGTTAAAGATTGTTAGTTCATGGGATCAAAGAGCACATACACCACAGAAAGGAACAGAAGCTATCCCAGCATGAGGACCAGCCAAAGATATAAGATTTTTCACCTGTTACATATATTAGGAGACCATGAATATTCACATAATATTAAATATACAAATATATATTGGCAAAGGGAACAACAAAACATAAACCAAATGGTCTTTGTTCTTTGAATATTAACATATACATACATATCTCTAAAGTGGCTTATGCACGGAACTTGTTACCACTAAACGACAAAGCCAGGAGCGGAAGGAGGACTTGAACCCTCAACCTCAATCTTGGCAAGGCTATGCTCTACCATTAAGCTATTTCCGCCAGCTAGGGTAGTGGCTGACCACTATCTCATAGGCATTATGGTAAAACCGACGACTACACAGCTCTATACCAAGTCATGAGCAATAGCTAAGCCAAGCCGCCCTCTATAGGCGAAGCGACGAAAGCCCGACGAAGTTCTACGCAACAGTAAGAAAAAGATTACGTTTTTTGAGTTTGGGGGGGGGG
>MCJB01041234.1:0-14188 GCA_002018475.1 Nicotiana obtusifolia | reverse complement strand
GGGGGGGGGGGGGGTTCCATGGGAAGCTGTCTAAAGAGACTTCCATTTTAGTTGATCTTATACATGCAGAAGATTTTGTAAAGAAAATGCTGGATAAAGATTTTAATTTCTTACAGGAGGTCCATCACTGCAGAACTCAACAAGCCCTCTGCCAACCATGTTTCCCTAATAAAATGAAGAGAGGAGTCACGAAACCAAAAGAAATGGACGCAAAAAAATCTACCATGAAAAGGGGTCTATAGGAATACCAAAAAAGGAGATCAAATTATGCATGGAAATTCTAAGCACTCTTCATTGAAATACATATAATGCTGTCATTTCCAGCAATCTTATTAATTGAGACAAATGTGCTGCAGTTTTTGGTGATTCTGAGCATCTGAGTTTCTCAATGTGAAGTTGATAGTTTATGTAGAAACAGAAAGAATATTTTTATATCATGTAAACCTGAGATAGCTAGACTCTTATCAAACTCCAACAGCTTAGTTCCTTCTACAATTATTTAGTATCAAAGTTCAAGCTAAAAAGCAGTTGCCCCCCAGCTTTGCAACAAGATTTTGAAAATAGACAGCATAAAAGTTAGACATCTTTCAGAATTAAGTTCTCAATGCTGAAGAGAAACTTGGTCTGCTATGAGGGAAATAAGTGAAAATCTATGCGAAGTAAAAGAGGAAAGGTCGACAACTGCTACTAAGAACCTAACCGAACTTTTTATACATTTGGTTGCAATAACAGTGGTCCACTGACCATGTCTAAATGAAATATCATGGAGCTGATTGTGGAAACAATGATCTTGTTCCGAGTTAATGGAAATTGGTTTTAATTGCAACAAATTGTAAGAACTAAAAAATGAAATAATAGGTGAGCGTTACAGTTGAATTATACAATATTTCAGGGTGCACTAGTTCTCTACCTGGGAGAGACCGATTATGTGGTAACCCTCACTAAGCTCATCTATTTCCTTCACCTATAAGTTGAAAAAGGAATAGTGAGACTGAAACAACAATTGAAGTTAGATCAGTTAAAGAAGCACATTATCAACTACTTGTCTACCTTATCACAGGCAATGTGTACCTACAAAGGAAAAATAAGAAGCATATTAATCATCATTATTTCTTTAATTATCCAAGATGATGAATCAGAGGAGAGCAGAGTCAGGCTGATGAACAGAAGTCACCTGCTTGGTGAAAGGCATAAACCAGGAGTCCCACGCTCCGTTACCTATTTCTCTGCGCAAACAGAAAAAGTTTCAGAGATTACCCTTGGAGTTTATTTAGTGTTTTGAAAATTGATGGCGAAATCATCATTTATAACAAGTTGATATTAGAGTATGTTGACTTAGTGATAATGTTAATGCTTACATGCAATATCCTGGAGAGCCAGACCAGTTGCTTAGAAGCTCAGTGAAATAGCTGACTCCTTCATTGCTGCATTTATCTGATATTCCTGATATATATCATGTACAAATAAGCATAGCTTATCTCAAGATATTTACACAATGTACATCAAAAACTTTAATTTGGGCAATAAATAATTGTTTTTCCTATTATATATGCTTTAAGAAGAAAGTGAGGTGACTGCTAAATGTTCCTATGGAAACAAAGGCACAGTGAAGTAATTTGTAATTCATATCAACACATCACCAATGAACCTTTTGAACTCTTGTTGACTCTTCCACATTTATATGCTCTTAAGTTCAATTATACAAAAGTTTGGATCGCTTATTCAGGCTTTTATATAAAAAGGGAAACAACATTTTCTCAAACTATGTATAGATCAGAACGAAGGGAAGCCTTGGCGTAACTGGTAAAGTTGCTGCCATATGACCAGGAGGTCGTGGGTTCGAGCTGTGGAAACAACTTCTTGCAGAAATGCAGGGTAAAGTAGAAGGGGAGCCTTGGCATACCAAGAGGAGGTCACGAGTTCGAGCCGTGAAACAACCTCTTGCAAAAATGCAGGGTAAGGTTGTCTATGATAGAACCCGGACCCTGCGCATAGCGGGAGCTTAGTGGCACCGGCCTGCTCTTTTATGTATAGAACAGAAAAATTTCCCCTTCCAAGAGAAGCTAAGAGGCAATTAATCACTACAAATGAGCACAATACTCAAGCTATATAGTAATTAATCATCTCTAACACCTTGTTTTGAAGATTCTTCAACAAAATGAGCAGTCCCACAAAACAACATTACACATAGGGCAATATAAAAGAAGAGAGCTTTACTTTACCATGAAAGACAACAAAAGGAAGAGAATAAGTAGTGATTGACTGAAGGGTCAATATGACAATAAATATCAGCATGAAGTTCATTGGAAAAGACCCAAGGAACTTTATAATATGATCTTGTTTTAAAAGGGGAACATATAAATCTTGGATTCACTGGCTCACTACTTGTTCCAAGAAGTGACACCAAACTGAAATTAGTGTCAAGAAAAAACGTGGGAGGAGAAGATTAGATGGAGTAAGAAATAAAAGGAGTTTGTTTGGTAGAACATATGGGACACAGAATGCGAAGTAGTAGAAATAGGATAGAGTCAATGGTAGTTGACAATAACTAAATGCAAGTCACGTGGCAAAAGGTTATAGGGACGTATTAATTCCAAGTTTTGGAACTATTTCTACTTTGCCCCCTGGAGTATGAAACAGTAACACTTGAGCCTCGTAAAAATATAATCTTAATCTCCATTGATACAACTTATTTAACGATAGAAAATGGTATTTCAAGCATTTCACTTTAAGAAAAGAATATCATGAGTCCATTGTGGATTATATCCTCACACTAAGTTGTCAACTCTCTTATCATGTTTGTTTTCGTGTCTAGTAGAAACACTTGACTATGTGTGAGTTCTATAATTTTTGCTCTTATCAAATTAAAGACTCTAAAGGGAAAAACGAGATTGAAGGAAAACACACTCTTTAAAGTTGTTACGAACAAGAAATTTGTAGTGGTGATTGCTTAATGAGAGTCCTCCCGGATAATCTTTAGCTATTAGATTTAAGTTACAAATAAGTAACCAATCCGTGGGGAGATTCTTATCAATAACACAAGAAATATAAGGATAACCATAGGGGCGGATGCAATGTGGTAGATGCGGGTTAAATTGAACCCATAACTTTCGACGCAGAGTAAAAATTTATGTATAAAATTCATTAAAATTGCAAAAATAATAGATATCAACCCATAACTTTAAAAATATAATGGGTTCAATGCTATAAACCCATAAAGTTTAAATTATGGATCAGCCTCTGGATAACGACCATGATTCAAAATAAACACTTAAACCCTTTCTTATTCAAATTAACATACGAATAGAATCTGATAGTTAGACAAGTTGAAGGGAGACGTGAGTACATTCTAAAAGCTACGATGTGGTTAAGAAATCAAATTTTGCAAAATTAAAGAGGTGAACTCTACCTCACCATCAACAAAACGAATTCAAACCCTCTTAAATATACTTGAGTTTTTTTGTTGTTTCTGATTAACCTCTGAACTTCAGTTTGATCCTTCTAAATCAAAAGTAAAACTTCAGTTGTTCTGTATTCCATTAATTGTTTATCTTCAACGTGTTATATTGGACGTGTGAATGTGTTTCATGTGGGCATATGGGAGTATATTCTCCTTGGTTAGCAAATGTGTTTCACGGGAAAACATGTTAGTGGTCATATTCTTGTAGGCATAGCATTGAGTTGTCACTCATCATCATCTGAGCTATTTTGTATAATAGAAGATGCCGAGAAAGGTGGCCCCTTTTCATTTTGAGGTCTGTTCACATGTATGTCAGGGTGGGCACTATCCTTGTCCCTTTTAACTTGGAAGAGTGTCTTGAATTTACCTTGTGGTTTACCACTGTATGTTAATGCGCTATGTGTCACAAGCCTAAGTGTGAGGAAATTCTCTTTCCTTCATAAATTTGTGAATTTTTTGGTATAATGAGACACTCCCTTATATTTGACTGGTAGTGGTAGGAATGGTTTGAAACCAGTTCGTCTAATAAAGAGCATGCTTAATTCCTTATTCTGAGAATACACAGAACGTGCATGGTTTTATTGATTATCTCCAACTGTTATATGCATGTCAAATATGATGTTTCTTTTTTACATTTGACTGGTAAGAACGGTTGAATAACAGTTAAACAAAGTTGTGTACCAACTGAAAATTTTCATCTCGAAGCTTAAGAATCCGATGTTCCAGGATGGTTTTTTTCAATTAGACGGTCTTCAGATGCTGCGTGTTGGAGGAATATCTTTCTGGAAAGCTTAACTGACGCAAGAGCCACCAGTGTAGCAGCAGGCACAAACACAACGTCGGGGATGGATTTAATAAATTTGAGCTGAGGCACACCTTCACCGGCTTTCTTGGCTGCCATTGCTGCAGGCGGTGTTGCCAGCCCAATGATGAGCGAAGTCTGATCTAACCTGTTTAGTTTTATGTTCTTCTCCATGAACTCAAGGACCTTCTTCTTCTTGCCTTCTTCATCGAGTTGCTTCCAATCCTCAAAACACTCCTATATTTGCTAAAGATGCATTAGGAACCAGTTGTTTGTGCGTGTGCGCATATATATATATAGAGAGAGAGACAATAACCTCAATTTTGTCTCGCGAAGGCACAATCCAGTGCTTACCAGGCAATGCACCATTCACAGTGCTGTGGAAAAAAGAAATTTCAGCGTTACCTAAGGATAATGGTTTTATGGTTTCATTTAGCTAGGAATTTCTAAGAACAAACCAGATGCTGGCAGGTGGTCGGACACCCAAATGATAATATATTTATAAATAAGGCCAATTGCATCTTCATTTTTCTTTGGTAGTTAAGGCTCGTTGTATCAACATAAGTTTATCAGAGTTTTGGACAAAGAATCTTACACGAACATGTCAAGAATTGCCACATGGAACCCTTCAAAATCCGTGATATCTTTATGCACGAAAGACTCGTGAAATTTTCCCGTCACCTTACCTATAAGCTGTGTTGGCAATCCTGTAGAGTTGAATGGTTATGGTTTACAAATGTCATTGCCTTCTGAACATAAAATGTATAAACGACAGCTATGCTCAAAGAAACTTGACTTGGGGGGAATGGGGGGAAACCCAGAAAATACGAGGCGACGAATAGAGATGATTAGCAAAAGTATAAGTTTTAAAAGAAAGTAAAGATGATTGACCTTTTCCCATGAAGCTCATGATTAGACCCATTTTTGCCAATATGAACAAATAGATTCAATGACAGTATATAAAGAACGAGAAAGAAAGACTAGGAATGACTTGTCTGTCTGTCTAGGTGATGCGTGCAAGCAAAGAATCCAGTAACTACCTTTCCATTGGTTTGCTATATCTGATTCCTGACTTTCATCAAGATTCAGCTTGGACTTAAGCAGGAATCTACACGATGGGCTCTCACATGATGCTCTAATTTTGCCATGCAACAGTAATCCCAAAAGAACCATATCTTGTGCCAGGGACAATTCTGATTCCTAACTAACAACATTAAAATTACAAACTTTCATCATGTGGGAGCTTATGGTGTAGATTCTTGACTTCTATCAAGCTTTAGCTTAAGCAGGAATCTACACGATGGACTCCCACATGACGCTCTGTCTTTATCATGCAACAGTAATTCCAAAAGAACCATACTTGTGCAGCGGACATTTCTGATTCCAAGCCAACACTGACACTCAAGTACTGGTTTTCTCTTGATCTTCAGTCTGAGGCTCTTCTTCTGGTTCACAACTTTAGTTTATAAATTACACGCTTACAAAGAATGAGTTCACCACATTAGTACCGCACCGTTTTCGGGAAGGTAAGGGTGTTTATCATGTCTCCTTATAGGTTGTGGTCTTTGTGCCCATCTTGATTGTCGTGCATGTTATTCGTTTACCTCAAGGCTGACATCTGAGATATGAGGGAACACACCAGTATATACAAGCTGTGAAACACATGTAGTATTGGCAAGATAGTCGTCATTCAAAATTCGGCCAATCCAATATCATTACTATAAGGTGTATCCTGACCTCTCATGTACAACCGCAAATGCTCCAATAGAAGACGTATTTCCTCACACTGTGGATGTATCTTATCTCCAGCTAAAAATTCCCAAACCATACCATTAACTTCAATTGTACTGCAACCTGCCTCTTTTTTTGCTCCTTCTCTCCTCATCCACCCCTTAATGTTTTCAACATCACTCCACCTTTTGTCGGTGGCATACAAGTTCCTCAACATAATGTAGATTCCATCATTCCACGGTTCCATCTCAATTGCCTTTTTCTTCACCTTCTCAGCCCTTGTAACATCTTTGGCATAACCACACGCAAATAGAAAGGAACTCAATATTATTCCATTGACCTCATAAGGCATGGTTTCGATCAAGTTTTCGGCTTCCTCCAAACACCCTGACCTCCCCAAGAGATCAACCAGACAACCATAGTGCTCAATTTGCGGAGTAAGCCCATAATTCTCCATTGCTATAAACCATTTCTTGCCTTCCTCCACCAATCCACCATGGTTACAAGCTGACAAAACACCAAGAATAGTAACCTCATTCGGCTTGTATCCTTTACTCTTCATCTCCTCAAACACCTCCAATGCTTCTTTAGCAGATCCATTGACCGCCAATCCACTAATTAAAGCATTCCAACTTGATGTCTCTTTTAGTTTTACCTCATCGAAAAATTCCCTGGCTTTTGCAATTTCCCCACACTTGCCATACATATCAACCAAAGCAGTACAAACATTTGAAGATCTATCTAATTTCTTACTCTTCACATACTGGTGAACCCAGTTACCCAAATCTAACGCACCCAAATCAGCAATAGCTGGTAGCACACTAACAACAGTAACATCATCCGGCTCCAATGCCGTCCCTGTCTGCAACTCGTGAAACAATTTCAAAGCCGCTTGCGGCTGTTTGTTTTGACAGTATCCACCAATCATTGCATTCCAAGAGAACAAATTCCTCTCCGGCATTGCATCAAATAATACCCTGGCTTCACTTACACTACCATTACTGCAGTACCCATCGATCATACTAGTCCAAGAAATCACATTTCTCTCCGGCATTGCCTCAAACAATCTATTTGCTGACACCATATCTCCTTTCTTCACGTAAGCATCAATCATCACATTGAATGCAGCTACATCTTTCTCAGGCATTGTATCAAAAAGTCCTTCAGCAATACCTATACCTCCACACTTCAAATAACCGCCAATCAAAGCTGTCCACGAGACTGAACTTCTCTCAAGCATTTTATCAAACAACTTCCTAGCAAAACCCATTTCACCAAGCTTCCCATACATGTCAACCAAGGAAGTCGCCACAAATAAATTCGACACAAACCCATACTTCAATACATGATTATGAACTTCCAAGCCTTCCCACAACACTACTCTTGCACCACAACACTTGGAAAGGCTAGAAAACGTGTAATTGTCCGGTTCAAAACTAGTGTGTCTTAATAAATCTCTATACAGAAGTGTTGATTCGGCGAATTGGCCAGCTCCCATGTGGGACTTTATCATGGTGTTACTGAGGAAAGTGTCGTCCTTTTGGGGACTTGTGTCGAACACGCGGCGTCCATGGCTGATTCCAGCTACTGGGTCGCTGACGGAGAAACTGGAAATGAGCTTGGTGAGGAGATTGACGTTAGTATCAACGGCGTTTCGAAGCATTACGGCGTGAATGCGGAGAAGGGTGGCTTTGGAGTTCCTTTGTTGGAGTAAAGCATGACATTTTCTCTCTATTGTGCTCCATAGCCACTGGGTGTTTCTATAATTCATTGACTGGGTTTTGGGAGTTACATTGTAGTCTTGGAAAGTCAGTTGTGCAGAACTTTGGATGTATTCACGCTATTTTATAACGGCAATTATGATTTATGGCATCCACCTATAAGGTCTGTGATAGTATGTGATTTAAAATATATAACTTTGTTTATCAAAGCTTAAACTTAATACATACCAACTTATTCACCACTGGATTACACCCTTCGATACCAACTCATTGACCCCGAGATCGCACCTTTCAGTACCAGTGATAGATTCAAATTTACCAATAACTTTGTTAAAATCACTTTTCGCAAAACTCAACCCAAACACGTAATTATTTTTTGGAAACCAATCTTAGCAAATGAGTTCTTCCAAAATTATTTTGAAAACAAACAAACTAAGCCAACTTAAGAACACTATCTGAGAATATATGTATTTTTTTTGATAGGACACTGTCTCAGAATATTTGAAACACAAATATATTGTCCTTCTTTATCCGCCCACACCCTCCAAAGAAAAAGCCACCATCACAAAGGTTGTTTTTTTAATTTTAAGAAAAAAAAGGAAACGAAAAGGTATGAAATGTGTACAAAGAAACATGATAAAATTCATGAACTGCAACATTCATATACGAATATATATGACAATCGCAGAGCAAAAAGGCCATAATCATATTGATGCCTTATAGCCTTTTTGCCAAAAGTGATTTTTTTCTCAAAAATACTTTTTTTTCCTAACTTGAGGTGTTTGACCAAGCTTTTTTGGAGGAAAAGTGCTTTTAAGAAGAAGCAGAAGCAGGTGAGAAGCAGAAAAAAGTAACTTTTTCCCTAATGCAGAAGCAATTTTGACTTTTCTTCTTACCAAAAATATCCTTAACAAAATATAATATATCCCAAAATAATCGTTAAACCTAATACTTAGGATATTAATGTATAAATATTTCTTACTATTTTTAGGATAGCTTTCTAATATATAGTAACTATAGGGGTGAATGTTTTTATATTTGTTGAATGATTTTTAATATATTTAACTTATATTAAAAGAATTAAGTACTTTTAAATTTTATTTTCATATTTTACTTAAATAAAATGAAAAGATTTAATTATTACTTGTAATAACAAATTTTTAAGATTATTTATTTACTTATAATATTAACTATTAAATAAATCTATTCATGTCCTTATTCGTGATTTGATACTTAAAAGCACTTTTTGAAAAGTTTGGCCAAACACAAATTATTGCTCAAAAGTACTTTTCAAAGTGATTAGCCAAACACAAACTGTTTCTTTTCAGAAGTACTTTTTTCAAAAGCACTTTTGAAAAAAGCACTTATCAAAATAAGCTGATTTATCCAGCTTGGCCAACCAGGCAAGATTTTAGTACAAGCATTTCATCAGGAACAAACACTCAACTCACATCCAAATGCTCCATGATTTCGAAGTGCATCTGGAGTTCAGGGAGCCTATTACCAAAATATAATCTTTCACGTATATACAATTTCCCCATATTCTTCCGAGTTGCTCCTCTAAGTAGCCGAAGAAACTCATCCTTCTCCTTCCGGATCCAAATCCTACGGCCATCACACCACTGTCTAGGAGTTCCATGAAGGAAAAACCGAATTCCGGGGGCTCCTTGCACAAGGCGCTCAGAAATTCTATCAATGACATCTTGGTTGGTTACATATGCTCCCTCTGTGTTTAGACCAACATCTACGTAATGGAATTCAGCTATGCTATTTAAGAAGCTATCCTTAGAATTTGGAATGATTTGATCTTGTTGCAGGGAGGCAAATCCTCCATTTGTCACATTCTTATTTGCTAGCGATCCGTTTTCAGTGAACTGGACTGGTGCAAAACCAAGCTCAGTAACCACCTGGTTGAGTACAGTACCACCCTTACTAAATCCAAGTAGTAATGTTCTTGGTGTACTTGAAGATGATGTAGAAACTTCAGCTTGATAGGGCTCTTTTGCCTTCCCCGAAATGACATTTTTTGCCTGCCAAGGCAATAGAGTAGATTGTTAAACAACTGGAAATATGGAAAAACATTCCATGTGATGTAAAAATGTGCAAGAAGAAGTACTAATCACCCTCTTTAAAGAGGCAATATATCACTTTCATTCCTAATATTCTGCATATGGACAAGCCAAACAAGGTTAAATTAAAGAAACACATAAATGGAACAAGAATATTCACAAGCCACCAGAAAAGCAAGTTATAGCCTTAATGTAAGCTGTATAAGAAGTATAGCAAAAAGCAATTGGTATTTCATCACGTATTCTTGCAAGAATTACAGAACCAATACACTCTTCACAAATGGAAAAGTATTTTCTCCTATGATTTTGCAACAGCGGACTGAATAGACTCTACGACCTCCACAACCATCTCTGTCTTCCCACAAACATGTTTAGCGCGAATCTAGCCTAAAGAGCTCAAAAGACTTCTTCTTTCACTAGATGGTTGCAAGTAAATGGTCAGAACCTTCACTTTGATCCAAGGCTTATTTAGGTTTTCTATTGAAAATTAGTGTAATATTTACCTAAAAGTGGTACATTGTAATTACTGAAAGCAAGTCAAGTACTTGGAGCAATAGATAATTACCTCTTTCAGGCAATTCCACAAAAGCAAGACAATGGAGGAAGAAGCAGGGAACCCATCTGCATCATAAGATTTTGGCTCTCCATATTCATTGACAGAAGGGATAAAGTCCTTATAAACCGCAAAAGGCCCATAAAAAACTGGTGCCTCAACAACCCAAGCATTGACAGATTTCCCGAATTTTGAAACCAAGATTTCAGCTATTTTTTGCAGGTCAGATAGCCTTTCAATCACTTGATTTCCTGTCCCTTCAACCTTATCTCCATTGAAAAAAATGGCATTTGCAACAGGTACCTATCTCTCATACAAAATGCAAGGCAATAAGAGCTGATGATTCCATTAAAACCAATCAAGCAAGCAACTTTACTGCTACACAAATTAAAATATCCATCACTTTAATACAGGAAATCAAAATTTCCTTTTTCAGTATTTACATAGCTACATAACTCCGCCTATGCGAACCTTGCTACACAGCTACATATAAACGACCCAACGAATTTGGAATTGAGACATAGCTGAATGGATTTATATAAACGACCCCAACTTTTTTTGAATTGAGGCGCAATTGATTGATGGATTCATCCAAATAGCTACATTGTTAAAATGTCATTTTTTAAAATAAAAGAGAATAAGAAGAGTTTTTGATTGGGAGGTGGGGTGTTTGATTAATTGAACTTTCTGCAGGGTCTAGCGTTTGTTAAGAACTTACAGAGAGTGATTTAGTAGAAGGGGAAAGGCAAAGAGAAGCTGCAACTCGATAATATGTGCTGCTATTAGTGTCCATGGGCACCTTCAACATTCCTGTCCAACGATCCATGGGAAAAACCTGAGCTACAAATTTTAGCTCATGCTATTGAATTGCCGGCGGAGAATTCGTTAATATTGGCAAAGGAATCTGAATCTGTAGTTTTCCGCGTTGGTCTGGTCGAGAACCCTCGAGTTTGGGTCGAGGAAGATTCGACTAATGGCAGCAAAATCTTGGAACAAGGTGGGACTAAATGTGACGAAATAAAACATAGAGGTTGTCTTTGAACAATTTATATACATTAATTTGCATTCCAATTGTTTTTCTTAATTTATGTGGCGGATTTCCAATTTGCCAAATAATTTTTTCACTTTTTTTTTTTATTTATATTTTGAATTTTTAGCTATTGTGACTTATAGTACTTTTTTCGTACTTTTTAAATATGTAAATTTTATTTCATAAAATTTAAAAATTTTATATCCAAATTCACGTTTAAAATCAAGAAATTTGACTCTCGAAATTCGAGTTTCGCAACATAAATTGGAGAACAGAGAATACTTTTTAAGAAAGCAGAGCGGAGCCAATTTCTTTTACTTGCTCAATGTGCCCCCATTTCTTCGAGTGCCCCGCCCGGTTCACTGGGCTGTTAGCTTACCCGCTTTTTCGCCTTCTCTTTGTTCTGGACAGGTGCGCTAGTGGACACGGGGAGGGAGCAGGCGAAGTACTACTCATTCCGTCTCAAATTTATATGTTGTGTTTCTCAAATTATATGTTGTGTTTCTCTTTTACACGCCCCTTAAGAAAATATTAAATATTAAATAAGAAAATTCTTTGTAGTCTTCAAGAACAATTAATATTGAGCGTAGAATAAGAAAAAAATTAATTAATTTATTCTTAAACTTCTAAAATGATAAATAATTCGACAACTATTTTTAGAAACCGCGACAGATAATTTGAGACTGAGGGAGTATATTACATTAGATTAATATAACTTGTCCTTTAAGATTTTCTCATACCTCTTAAAATAAACTATTTGATAACTTAAATTATTAGAGTTTTTCTTTAAATTATCTTTTATCTCATCCTTAATCGTCTAACTTAATTAACATTTTACGAGTGGTGAATTTTAAAGAAGTAATAAATGCCTTTTGTTTTCATACAATGGTTCCATTTTTCAGCTGCATCTTTTCTAGAGGGAAGTATTGCATAACATAACGAGAAACATCCACAAGATACTTGAAGCCGTATTTCAACGTGAACGACCATAGTTTTGTGAGTACTGAGTAGGTAAAGTTGACCAAATCAAGTCCATTGAAGAGGGTGTTAATCCTTTTCTTGAGTTTGTTCAATCCGACGGTCCTTTCTACTTTCTTATGTTCTTCAATTTCTTCATAGTAATCTTTTTCAAATTAAAGAGCGAGAAAACTCTCCCTGCTTTTTACTCCATTAAACACGTTTATTTAATATTTTCTTTTTAAAAAGTAATGATCACATATTCTTTCGGACTATTTTCTTCTTTTAAATTGATTAACTACTCTTTAGATTTTAGTTTATATGATATTATTTTCTTTTAATATGTTTAAAAAAGAACGACACATATTTATATGAGAACTTTAAACTTCTCATTTTGTTTTTGATGATATGCTTCTATAGCTATAAAAATATCATGACATGTTTAACACCATAAGTCCTATAGTTTACTTTTGATATGTGTCAAAAATACTTCTTTCTTTTTTTATTATATTTCATGCCTACTTAAATACCATCATATAATTTGAACCGAAGGAATGGAAATGTCAAGGAACATAAATATAAATGCTACTGTGCTTACTTTTGAAACTACACCATAAAGCTTGATAAAGCTTCAAGCACTGAAAATTGGTTCTCTGATCACAGGCTATGGCTATCAGATACCATTATTTTAGAGATACAAGAAAAGTACAACAAAGGCAAACGAAATGCTACAAAGGATTAATTCACTCAGAAGTCATCCAATTCTTTATTTTCTGGCAGATGATCATTGCTCCTCCTGTCTTTTAACTGATGCTGTCCACCAAAAATAGGAAAAGAATATTAAGTCAGTAAAAGAGAGATAATCTTGAAGTGAAACGTGTATCTAAATGCATAAAAAAAGCAACTTACATATCACAGTTAACATTTCTGGAGACAGGGATATCCATAGTGACACCACACTTGGTGGGAAGAGCTTGAGCTGCATCGTCTTTAAGGTTTGCGTACCTATTAGCAGCAGCCTTGACACAATTGCAAGCTGCCCTTTTATCAGCTGTGGTTTGAGCCAATCCTTTTAGGCTTTTCACCCCACTGCAGCAAGCTGCAGTCGGATCACCGCCCTGAGTAAGGTAAGGGATACATGGTGCTAAAGAAGCGTCCACTTGACCACAGGTAAGAGCTTGTCCCGGCTCGAACATGAGCTGAATCATGGCCAACACTGCAATGGCAATGATGATTCCCTTCATCTTTTCTTCAGTTTTTGTGTAAGAAAAAAGATAGTTTTAAGTGTTGGGAATAAACCCCCTACAGAAATAATATTCACAGTAATAAAAGCGGAATAATAACGTAGCACCGAGATACGGTAATTAACAAGAATAAAAGAGTGACAACGACACCAAGATTTTTACGTGGAAAACCCTTCTGAATAAGGGAAAAAACCACGGCCCGAGACGAGCAACAGATATCACTATAGCAAGGAATTTTACACTTTGTAGATCCGAGTAAAATACTCTAAAGACCACAACAACGCTCAAAAGAAACAACCTTCTTTTGATATTCTCACCTCACTATAATATCGCTCACTCTCTATTTTTCCTCACAGACTTGTCTGTGAAACCTCACTCTTTCTTTCTCTCTTTGTTGGTGTGTAGAAATGAGAGTTGAAGCTCTCCTTTTATAGCCAAAGCCTCACTCTCCAAAGCCTACTATATTTGACAATTTGTACACACTTTTCCTTCTTTTTCTTCAATGTCAACAAAGTTGGCTACCAACCAAAGACATTCAACAAAGTTGGCTACCAACCAAAGAAATTCAACAAAGCACATGCCAATTACTTTGGCTTTTGAATGAGATGGAACTTATCAATC
>MCJB01041223.1:103144-124012 GCA_002018475.1 Nicotiana obtusifolia | reverse complement strand
AAAGAACCTAAGTATCCCCTATCCCATCGCATTGGTCGCTGGTTTGGAACTTCGCTCCAATTACTATTTCAAATAAGTTTTATGTCTTTTCCAAACGTTTTGTTGCTCTCCTCTCTTTCTTTATTTCCTCTGCTTGGTACTTGTTTTGGTGTCCCCGCTCATTCAAATTCGCGTCATATAAGATTCATTAAAGGGAAAAACGCTTCATATTAAAAAATAATTCAGTTTCAAGGCCGAATTAGAGAAGTCTGATTAAGGATAAAAAGAACCAAACTATCCCTTCGCATTGGTCGCTGGTCTGGAACTTCGCTCCAATTACTACTTCAGATAAGTTATATGTCTTTTCCAAATAACATTTTGCTTGCTCTCCTCTCTTTCTTTGTTTCCTCTGCTTGGTACTTGTTTTGCTGTCCCCGCTCATTCAAATTCGCGTCATATAAGATTCATTAAAGGGAAAAACGCTTCATATTAAAAAAAATTCAGTTTCAAAGCTTAATTAGAGACGTCTGATTAAGGATAAAAAGAACCAAACTATCCCACCGCATTGGTCGTTGGTCTGGAACTTCGCTCCAATTACTACTTCAGATAAGTTTTATGTCTTTTCCAAATAACGTTTTGGTTGCTCTCCTCTCTTTCTTTGTTTTCCTGTGCTTGACACTTGTTTTGGTGTCCCCGCTCATTCAAATTCGCGTCATGTAAGATTCAATTAGGGGAAAAATGCTTCATATTAAAAAAAAATCCAGTTTCAAAGCTGAATTAGAGTCGTCTGATTAAGGATAAAAAGAACCAAACTATCCCATCGCATTGGTCGCTGGTCTGGAACTTCGCTCCAATTACTACTTCAGATAAGTTTTATGTCTTTTCCAAATAACGTTTTGGTTGCTCACCTCTCTTTCTTTGTTTCCTGTGCTTGGCACTTGTTTTGGTGTCCCCGCTCATTCAAATTCGCGTCATGTAAGATTCATTAAAGGGGAAAACGCTTCATATTAAAAAAAAAATTCATTTCAAAGCTGAACTAGAGACGTCTGATTGAGGATAAAAAGAACCAAACTATCCCACGCATTGGTCGCTGGTCTGGAACTTTGCTCCGCCAATTACTACTTCAGATAAGTTTTATGTCTTTTCCAAATAACGTTTTGGTTGCTCTCCCCTCTTTCTTTGTTTTCCTGTGCTTGGTACTTGTTTTGGTGTCCCCGCTCATTCAAATTCGCATCATGTAAGATTCATTAAAGGGAAAAACGCTTCATATTAAAAAAAAAATCAGTTTCAAAACTGAATTAGAGAAGTCTGATTAAGGATAAAAAGAACCAAACTATCCCATCGCATTGATCGCTAGTCTGGAACTTTGCTCCAATTACTATTTCAGATATGTTATATGTCTTTTTCAAATAACGTTTTGGTTGCTCTTCTCTCTTTCTTTGTTTTCCTGTGCTTGGTACTTGTTTTGGTGTCCCCGCTCATTCAAATTCGCGTCATGTAAGATTCATTAAAGAGAAAAACGCTTCATATTTAAAAAAAAAAAGTTCAGTTTCAAAGCTGAACTAGAGACGTCTGATTAAGGATAAAAAGAACCAAACTATCCCACCGCATTAGTCGCTGGTCTGGAACTTCGCTCTGCCAATTACTACTTCAGATAAGTTTTATGTCTTTTCCAAATAACGTTTTGGTTGCTCACCACTCTTTCTTTGTTTCCTGTGCTTGGCACTTGTTTTGGTGTCCCCGCTCATTCAAATTCACTTCATGTAAGATTTATTAAAGGGAAAAACGCTTCATATTAAAAAAAAAAAAAAATTCATTTCAAAGCTGAATTAGAGACGTCTGATTAAGGATAAAAAGAACCAAACTATCCCACCGCATTGGTCGCTGGTCTGGAACTTTGCTCCGCCAATTACTACTTCAGATAAGTTTTATGTCTTTTCCAAATAACGTTTTGGTTGCTCTCCTCTCTTTCTTTGTTTCTTGTGCTTGGAACTTGTTTTGGTGTCCCCGCTCATTCAAATTTGCGTCATGTACGATTCATTAAAGGGAAAAACGCTTCATATTAAAAAAAAAAATTCATTTCAAAGCTGAATTAGAGACTTCTGATTAAGGATAAAAAGAACCAAACTATCCCACCGCATTGGTCGCTGGTCTGGAACTTTGCTCCGCCAATTACTACTTCAGATAAGTTTTATGTCTTTTCCAAATAACGTTTTGGTTGCTCTCCTCTCTTTCTTTGTTTTCCTGTGCTTGACACTTGTTTTGGTGTCCCCGCTCATTCAAATTCGCGTCATATAAGATTCATTAAAGGGAAAAACGCTTCATATTAAAAAAAATTCAGTTTCAAAGCTGAATTAGAGACGTCTGATTAAGGATAAAAAGAACCAAACTATCCCACCGCATTGGTCGCTGGTCTGGAACTTTGCTCCGCCAATTACTACTTCAGATAAGTTTTATGTCTTTTCCAAATAACGTTTTGGTTGCTCACCTCTCTTTCTTTGTTTCTTGTGCTTGGAACTTGTTTTGGTGTCCCCGCTCATTCAAATTTGCGTCATGTACGATTCATTAAAGGGAAAAACGCTTCATATTAAAAAAAAAAATTCATTTCAAAGCTGAATTAGAGACTTCTGATTAAGGATAAAAAGAACCAAACTATCCCACCGCATTGGTCGTTGGTCTGGAACTTCGCTCCAATTACTACTTCAGATAAGTTTTATGTCTTTTCCAAATAACATTTTGGTTGCTCTCCTCTCTTTCCTTGTTTTCCTGTGCTTGGTACTTGTTTTGGTGTTCTCGCTCATTCAAATTCGCGTCATGTAAGATTCATTAAAGGAAAAAATGCTTCATATTAAAAAAAAGTTCAGTTTCAAAGCTGAACTAGAGACGTCTGATTGAGGATAAAAAGAACCAAACTATCCCATTACATTGGTCGCTTGTCTGGAACTTCGCTCCAATTACTATTTCAAATAAGTTTTATGTCTTTTCCAAATAACGTTTTGGTTGCTCTCCTCTCTTTCTTTGTTTCCTGTGCTTGGTACTTGTTTTGGTGTCCCCGCTCATTCAAATTCGCATCATGTAAGATTCATTAAAGGGAAAAACGCTTCATATTAAAAAAAAATTCAGTTTCAAAACTGAATTAGAGAAGTCTGATTAAGGATAAAAAGAACCAAACTATCCCATCGCATTGATCGCTAGTCTGGAACTTTGCTCCAATTACTACTTCAGATAAGTTATATGTCTTTTTCAAATAACGTTTTGGTTGCTCTCCTCTCTTTCTTTGTTTTCCTATGCTTGGTACTTGTTTTGGTGTCCTTGCTCATTCAAATTCGCGTCATGTAAGATTCATTTAAGGGGAAAACGCTTCATATTTAAAAAAAATTCAGTTTCAAAGCTGAACTAGAGACGTCTGATTGAGGATAAAAAGAACCTAAGTATCCCCTATCCCATCGCATTGGTCGCTGGTTTGGAACTTCGCTCCAATTACTATTTCAAATAAGTTTTATGTCTTTTCCAAACGTTTTGTTGCTCTCCTCTCTTTCTTTATTTCCTCTGCTTGGTACTTGTTTTGGTGTCCCCGCTCATTCAAATTCGCGTCATATAAGATTCATTAAAGGGAAAAACGCTTCATATTAAAAAATAATTCAGTTTCAAGGCCGAATTAGAGAAGTCTGATTAAGGATAAAAAGAACCAAACTATCCCTTCGCATTGGTCGCTGGTCTGGAACTTCGCTCCAATTACTACTTCAGATAAGTTATATGTCTTTTCCAAATAACATTTTGCTTGCTCTCCTCTCTTTCTTTGTTTCCTCTGCTTGGTACTTGTTTTGCTGTCCCCGCTCATTCAAATTCGCGTCATATAAGATTCATTAAAGGGAAAAACGCTTCATATTAAAAAAAATTCAGTTTCAAAGCTGAATTAGAGACGTCTGATTAAGGATAAAAAGAACCAAACTATCCCTTCGCATTGGTCGCTAATCTGGAACTTCGCTCCAATTACTACTTCAGATAAGTTTTATGTCTCTTCCAAATAACGTTTTGGTTGCTCTCCTCTCTTTCTTTGTTTCATGTGCTTGGTGCTTGTTTTGGTGTTCCCGCTCATTCAAATTCGCGTCATGTAAGATTCCGCTTCATATTAAAAAAAAATTCAGTTTCAAAGCTGAATTAGAGACGTCTGATTAAGGATAAAAAGAACCAAACTATCCCATCGCATTTGTCGCTGGTCTGGAACTTCGCTCCAATTACTACTTTAGATAAGTTTTTTGTTTTTTCCAAATAACGTTTTGGTTGCTCTCCTCTCTTTCTTTGTTTTCCTTTTATTTTGGCCATCACTTTAGCCTCCATAGTTGACAATATGATTGTTTCCCCCCTCCCCCCTCCTTATTATTTCGAAGACACCACACTTAGTTACTTTTGATCAAATTGCAATATAAATACATAAACAACTGCAGTATATCCATCTTCTTCAACAACATTCGCAGTGAGAGCTAAATGGCTACGTTGGTTATCATTGTCGATTCCTAAGAATATGTATATATCATCAGTTGCCAAAGAATATACGGTAAGAATCGAAATAATCAGGTGTCATGCGAAAGCTAGTAAAGTAAACTTTGAACGACGATATATCATACAATCGTTCCCTGTCTTTGTTTTTACTGTATTCTATCTCATCGCATCACATTCTATTTTGAAAAATTAGAAAATCACCATCAATACCTCAGTCTAGGTCCGATATAATCCTTTTTTCCATAACTCTGAGGCTATTCACAACCAGCCAATTAAGAAGTCTCAGATGTACTAGCACTGCATCTTTGATGCAGTCATCGATTTTCCCGAGAGGTCACCAACAGTTTTCAAAAGGAAGTTTAGCACTCTACAGTGCTCTTGAATTTCATTTTGCAGTTGCCCCATTTCGGCAGCAATTACAGAAAGCCTAGTTGCAGTATCCATAGCTATACGTGCTAGTACTCAATTTCTTTGAAAAGAATTTGATGAAGTGAAGACACGTATCGAGCCTCTATTTATAGAGTGGTAGAGTAATCTCGCCATATGTCAAGAATTGAAATATTAAATTAGGAATATAAATTTTCACTAAAGTAAAGGTTAAATAGATTTGAAAAAGGACGTTTAGTTAGTTATTAATTAAAAAGACACAACCTTTTAGAAAGGACACATCAAATTAAATTAGGTTTTTTCCTTTTAAATTATTAAATTAAATTATAATAAATAAAATATTTAAGTCATTTAAAAGGGCATTATGTAATAAATAAGTCCTTGAAAAATATAATCATTATTCAAATATATAAGGACGATTGACAATTACCATGTGATTTCAGAAGGCAACTGTGTATCAAGAATCAGTAACAAAGGGTGCAAAATAGAGAAGCATATTTTGACTTTTCAAATATTTCAGTTTGGGGTTTGCTAAGAGTAGGTTTTTTTTATTTAATTACTTCTAAGAAGGGTTTACATTTTTAAAAAGAGTAATAAAGTAATTTGACTTTTCAGTTTAGGATTCGCACTTTTATAATAATATAGATTATTATTTCTCGAATCTTCGAGCAATCACTCGTTGGCAGGAATGTATGTGGTATCCTAGTGACTGGTTTATTTAAACACATAACTTCCAACGCAGAGTATAAATTTATGAGTAAAAATTTAGTAAAATTATAAAATAATAAATATAAACCCATAAATTTAAAAATATAATGTTCTTACTATTTAAAACTGTTTACCCTTAAATACGGGTAACAATTAAATTTGTACATGGTATTAAGGATATGTGACTTAGCTTGATACAATTAAAGAATGAATGATAAATAAATACTAAATTAAATAAGTGAAAGAGTAAGCAAACCATCAAAGTTGAACAATTCAGCTGTGACGGAATGAACAAGAATGAAACAAGTATTTTATGAAGAAGACAGTAAAAATATGCTAACTTTATATATTGATCGTATATTCTGTTGTGTCCTGTATACAGCAGGGTTGAATTCTTTATATAGGAGGAGAAAAGAATCCTATACAAGGTAAAAAACCTAATTACAGGGTAAAAGATCCCTAAAATTATTGGGTTCAACGTCTTTGAGGATTTGGGCCGTGATTCCCGCCGAGACGTTTATATGCCACGAGATTTCCGGCCCTCCGTTATATGAATATGATATTTTTACCATAAGATGCTTTACCGGGCCGGTCTCGGTAACCTTATCTCGAATGCCTTGGCTTCGAGCTTTATTTCGATGACACCTGACCTCGAACTTCTCTTCTCGAAGTGCCGGTCTCAATCTACAGAAGGGCGACCCCAATCGACATTAATTTTCGAAACCCAAGACAGATGCTTTCGAAACGCGACAATGATGTGTTAGCATGAGCACTAGTTGAGTACTAGAGCAAGCAAGATATCATCCGAAGAACATATTATTCCAAGCAACATAAAGTACATAAAATGACTAAGGATAAATGAACATCTCACGTTACTATGACGTTGAACCTAGTAATTTTTATCTAGATTCAATATTTTTAGTAAAAAATTCATTAAATATATATAAAAATATTTAGGTTGGAATCCAATCTGTTAATCCAGTTATTATTGTATATTAACTTAAAATTTTTATAGGAACCCATAAATTTAAAATTCTGAATCCGCTTCTATCTACGGTGAGGCATGTTTGTCATATAGACTATAGACAGTGGTGGATACAGGATTTTAAGGTCGTGGGTGCTCACTCTCCGGCCGTATTAAAAAATTATTCATGCAAGAATTGATCCCTAACCACTTCATATTTGTGGACTCTATTCTCACCTCTTAACCAAAGCACCCAGAATACTTTTTGTTTAATGAGTGATTGCTAGTTCTTTATACCAGTATTTTTTGTATTTTCTATATAATTATACAAAATTTACCTCGGGAATAATGGGTGCTTCAGCACCGGCACGATCAATGTAGATGCGCTCTGACTATAGATATAAAGAACTCCCGTGGCTTATCTTAGAAATATATTGGATTCTCGTCAGTGTATTTTCTTTTATGGCACAAAGTTCTCATCATAATTAGCAAATTACATCATGCAATATGGCTTCTATCCTTCATGTCATTCCTACCCCACAATCTCCAGCATCAACCAAAATCACCAACACTCTAAGTACGCCCTTAAGGGGCTTAGAATCATGCTCAACAATGTCTGAACTCAAGCAATTCCACGCGCAGATTGTCAAACTAGGCCTGTCGTGTGACAATGACGCAATGGGTCGAGTCATTAAGTTCTATGCCTCTCTTGAATCAGGTGATTTAAACTACGCCCTCCAAGTGTTCGATAAATTGCCTAACCCAGACACTTTCATCTACAACACCATCATTCGAGGTTACTTGCAATCTCAACTGCTGAAAGAATCTGTTCTTTTTTACTCCCATATGTTAGAGCGTTCAGTTAGCCCCAATAATTTCACGTTCCCTCTTGTTATCAGAGCATGTTGTATGGAAAATGCTGTGGAAGAAGGAAAGCAAATTCATGGTCATGTGATAAAATTTGGTTTTGGGTTTCATAAGTTTTCTCAGAACAATTTGATTCATATGTATGTAAATTTTCATTTCTTGGAGGAAGCTAAGATGGTGTTTGATAATATGTATGAGAAAGATGATGTTTCTTGTACCACATTGATTAGTGGGTTTGCTCAATTGGGGTATCTTGCTGAAGCTTTTCGAGTGTTTGATTCAATTTCGGAGAAAAGTTCTGTTTGTTGGAATGCTATGATATCAGCTTATGTGCATAACAACCAGTTTCACCAGGCATTTGCTTTGTTTGAAAGAATGATGTCTGAGGATGTTGTCATTGATAAATTTATTGCTGCAAGCATGTTATCGGCTTGTACACGACTCGGAGCATTGAAGCAAGGCCAGTGGATAGTTGAACAGGTCAAGAATAGTAGGATTGATTTGGACCCCAAGCTGGCTACTACTATTATTGATATGTATTGCAAATGTGGTTGCTTGGATAAGGCTCTTCAGTTCTTTAAAGGGTTGCCAAAAAAAGGAATTTCTTCATGGAATTGTATGATTGGAGGGTTGGCGATGCACGGGAAAGGTGAGGCTGCAATTGAGCTTTTGAAGGAAATGGAGAGTGAGAGGGTAGCTCCAGATTATATCACGTTCGTGAATTTACTTAGTGCTTGTGCTCACTCAGGATTGGTTGAAGAAGGAAAACACTATTTTCATTATATGAAAGAAGCGTATGGCATTGAACCTGGCATGGAGCACTACGGTTGCTTAGTTGATTTGCTTGGAAGAGCTGGATTACTGGAAGAAGCAAGAAAGATCATAAAAGAAATGCCTATGAGTGCAAATGTAGGTGTATTGGGTGCTCTTTTTGGTGCATGTAGGATTCACAAGAACATAGAGCTGGGAGAGATAATAGGGAAGCAGGTGATTGAACTGGAACCCCGAAACAGTGGCCGGTATGTGTTGTTAGCTAATTTATATGCTTATGCTGGTAGATGGGAAGACGTTGCCAATATAAGGAAGTTGATGAATGACAGGGGAGTGAAAAAGGTTCCTGGCTTCTCTGTGGTTGAATTGGAAGGCATTGTTAGCAAGTTCATTGCAGGAGGAAGGACTCATCCTCAAGCCAAAGAGATATATGCCAAAGTAAATGAAATGTTGGACTGTATTAAATCTGCAGGCTATGTCCATGATTCTGATGGACTACAACAGGATGTTGATGAGGAGGAAAGAGAAAATCCTTTGTATTATCATAGTGAGAAATTGGCTATTGCTTTTGGGTTGTTGAAGACTAAACCAGGGGCAGTTCTTCGCATCACAAAGAATTTGCGTGTCTGCAAAGATTGTCATCAGGCAAGCAAGTTAATCTCAAAGGTTTATGATCGTGAAATTATCGTCAGAGATAGGAACAGGTTTCATCATTTTAAAGATGGAGAATGTTCTTGTAAAGACTACTGGTAAAAAGATGGTGGAAATTGATGCAACGATCAAGAGAAGTATATCCTTCTTGTCTTACTCTTCAAATATAGAGCTCTAAATTTGGTGCAGAACAGAAGTATGAGTTTGTATAGCAATTATCCACTAAATCAGATTAGTATTATGATACTTCAAAACATCAAGACAATATACATAGTTGCAACCAATGTGTCAACAGAAGATCTCTTCGTACAGCAGCCAGAAGCATTAAAATGGACGACGAAATGAATGCTACAGGAAGTAACACTCCGCACTGATTATGCAAATGATGAGCAGCCCTTTCTTCTTTAATGCTGATCTTGTTTTGAAAGACATTTACTTAATCAGCCAATACTTCAACTGCAGCACACTAGTTAGGCTAGAATAGAAGTGAACCGAGCACATGATATAGCTAGATAGTTTCAGTATCGACCTCTCTCAAAACATTAAGGGGTCGCTTAAAAGTATTTTTCTTAGAAGTACTTTTGATAAGAACCAGTTTGTGTTTAGCTAATTAATTTGAAAAATACTTTTGAACAGCAATTAGTGTTTGACGAAACTTTTAAAATAGGTAAACGATACAATTACCTACAAAAACAGAACTATTTACCCTTACCTATCCATTTACTTTTCTACCTATTAAATTAATTACCTTTTCTACCTATAGTCTTTTTCCTCCTTTTTTTTTTATTTCTCAGCTTCTTGTCTTTTTTCCTTCATTTCTCTTTTTCTTTTTTCTCGTTTTCTTCTTTTTTTTCTATTTAATTATTTTGGTTCGAATACTATTATTTATTATTATTATTATTATTATTATTATTATTATCATAATTTAATTTCACACTCAATTTTGGCTCGTTTTTTTTTCTTTTGTTTGTTTTTTTAATTTCTTGTTCTTGTTCTAATTTCATTTAACTTCTTTTTTTTTATATTCTTTTTCTCTTCATAATCTAATTTCATTTACTGTTTTCACTACTTTTTATTATTCTTTTTTTTTAATATAAAATAAGGAAAAATTGACTGATATAGTAAATATTTGTTCACCTTTTTTTAAATATAACTAGTATAATATACCTTTTGTCTTTTTTCTCATTTTTTTTAATTCAATTATTAAACTGAAATAATATCAGTTGTCACTTGATCTAATTCACTGAATATCACACTGACTACTGCTGATCACCATAAATTACATAGTCAGATTCTAAGAATCAACATGTGATTGCCATGCAAAACTTGATCTCTTTCTCAATAAATATCAATCCACACTCTACCATTAGCAATAACACAACCAGTTATGGAATAAGAAAACACAATCTACAGCCACCAAATCTCCATATATACTAGTTAGAAGAGAAATGATCATAAAATATTAGAAAATGCAATAAACAAACACATACTTCAAACAATTTCAACAGCAAAATACTTCAAACAAACACATATCTTATCACAATGCCGCCAAATTTTTACTAATAATTTTGTCTCTTTCGGAAATGAATTAGATGGTCAAACTCCAAAGTGAAGTCGATAAGGTGAATACGACCAGAACTTGTCGCAAAGAGCGTCGTCAATTAAAATTTGTTCTTACATATACAACCTCACAAATTTGTAACAAACTCAACCTTAGAAATTTCTATCCTTTTTTGATAGATTTTTCTTTTTTAGCTTTTTTTTTTGCTGGAGCAAATGATAGAGATAGGAGAGGGAGGTAGATAGATCATATCTAATGAAAAATTGTAAGGATATTGGCAAAAAGAAAGAAAGAGAAAGAGTGCAAAAAATGATAATAAGAGAAGAAAGAGAAAAGGAGGAGAAAAGTTAGCTTTAACAAGAACAAAATAGGAAGAAGGATTAACAGGGAATTACTTTTGGTTGCAAAGATATATATTGTAATTATTTTTAGAATAGGTAAAGGCGGGTAATTATTTTGGGTAGAATAGGTATATAGCATAATTTGCTCTATTAAAAACGGCTTCTAAGTGTATTTTTTTCAAAAATGCTTTTCAAAAAGGTGCTCTGGAGAGAAACTTCTTTTTTCTGATTCTCCTCAAAAGCATTTTTTTTTCTTCCAAAAGCTTGACCAAACACTTCAACTTTGAAAAAAAAAGTATTTTTTTTGAAGAAAATAATGCTTCTAGGATTGGAAAAGCTTGACCAAACCGGCTATGAAACTATTGGCAATGAAAAGCAAGCCAGGGTGTGACACAGCAACAACTACTATGCTTCAATCCCGAGCAGGAAAATAGGAAGAAGGATTAATGGGGAATTACTTTTGGTTGCGTAGGTATATATTTTATTTCCAGAATAGGTAAAGGCAGGTAATTATTTTGGATAGAATAGGCATATAGCATAATTTGCTCTATTAAAAATTACTTCTAAATATATTTTTTCCAAAAGTACTTTTCAAAAAGGTACTCTCGGAGAGAAGCTTCTTTTTTCTCTCCTCAAAAGCACTTTTTTTCTTCCAAAAGCTTGATCAAACACTTCAACTTTTAAAAAAAAAAAAAAAAAAAATTAAAGTAAAAATACTTCTAAGATTGGAAAAGCTTGACCAAACAGGCTATGAAACTCTTTCTTTGCGATTGGCAATGAAAAGCAAGCCGGGGTGTGACACAGCAACAACTACTACGCTTCAATCCCGAACAGGAAATGCGTGCCTAGGAGGGAACGTCCCAATGCGTTCTGTATTGTGAGCACTCATCATAAATTTACTAGTTTTACACAAGTTGTCAACCTACAACACAGCTGAATCAAAATGCAATAACATGAAAACTACAAGAAAACAAAGCATAGACAATCGGAAGAGTTTCACCATTCTATATTCATTCTCAGCAAGCTACAGTATGCAACAGGTGAGTGGAAGCGTGGTGTTAAATTGAAGACAAACCAGCAACAAATTGCGGATCGACTGTGCCAGGTTCACTCTTGAACATTTCTTACAAGTTAGAGAAGCTGGAGTTTGACAATGTCTTCTAAAGGTTTCTTACATCACAATCGCATAAGTCTATCTATATTCAATATTTACGTAATGTCCTATAGTTTTTTGTCTTCTATTACCACAGATTAGAAGTGGCAATTGAGCAATTACTTCTTAAGCCGAGACACCACGAGAGGAACCCTCTTGGTTACCCAGAAAACGGACAACCACAATGGTGATGTTATCTGCACTTCCTCTTTGATATGCTTCCTGCATCAGCCTCTTTGCTGCTTCCTCAGGATCTTGGATCGGCTTAACCATCGACACAGCCTCCTGCAAATTTTTGTGTAATGATCAGATTGGTAATTGACTAGAAACTGCTAGATATTTGAAGTAAAACCATGGGTATTTAATGGTTATCTAGCTCAGAAAGAATGCTGGTTTCTTGATTCTTTCAAGAAAAAAGGGAAGAATTGTGAACCTCATTCGTCACAACATCCCAGAGTCCATCACTTGCAAGGATAAGAAATTCAAGAGAGCCATCAACCTTTTCTTCCTGTATTTTTTAACAGAAAATTAGGCCCACAAATACACCAAAAAAGATCAGGTATACAAGATGGGAAAAAGCAGTAAAAATTCAATTGAAGTATCTTCGGAGAGACATGCTATCAGCTGCTATCAAAAGTTACACGTCCTAAAATTATTATGAGATGGGCAAAAGCAATCAAGCGGCAAAAGTCTGCTGTCTGAAAAAGGTAGGGAGTATTCCAGGATTCAATAAGGACCAACTTTTGAACAGTTTCAGAAACCTACCAATATATACATCAAGGTAATAGGTTCAAAAATACAAGCGCACATACATAGAACATTTGATATACAGCTCAAAAACATGAACAGCCCTATTTTGCCTTATTCATCTATTGAAAGAATAAACAAGTTCTTCAAGTTACCTGTATTTCTGGATCAGCAACAACATATTGCTTTAAAAGTCTATCACCAAACGCACGGGAAACAGCAAGTACACCTCCAACTCTCCAGGTACCTGCACAGTATATGATGTTTGAATTGTATGCCTTTTATAACCATTTCAACTGACTAACACAGAACTAAACAACATGAAAGGCTTACCTGCCCACATCACAAAACCTCCAGCATCTTCAATGCGCTGTCGCTCATCTGTTTGGTCAGGCTTGTGGTCTCGAGAAACAGCAATAGCTGAGAATGAAATTAGCATACTCTATTAGGTGACAGAGCAAAGCTACAGGGTCATATTTAATTATAATAACAACTATACCCTACAGTAACGAACGTTAAAACAGGCGAAGTAATTGTAATTAGTTCGTTTGCCAAAACAGTATAGCAGGAATATACACTTGAAAATTACCAGATTAACTTGCAAGTAATATACAACAAAGATATTGTTCATGGTAGTTGAACAAGGAAAAAAATGAAATGAACTAGAACAAGATGTGATATTTAGAAGTGCTGACATGACATTTTCCATATTACCCCAAAGTTTCAGGAAATACCATCAATATGCAGATGTACTTTCTTTTATTTTATTCCATTCGCTCTAGAATGAAAAGTAAAGTATCCTCATGTTTTTATCATTCATCTAGTTCTCTTAACTTCAGTGAGCAGTGATATTTCACTTTTATAGCGCAACATGAAGAACTTGTCATTGTAGTGTTAGGACCGAGTAATTAGAAACTAAGTTGCTCGTACTCTTCACTTTTAGTGTTGCGCCCGTGTCGACACGACATTGGCTTGGGATCCGTACCAGATTTGGTCAACCGATTTTGGGTACTTTGACCAAAATCGACGGAGAAATTCGAGACAATACAATGAGTTTTTAAATCAAAACAAAAGCTATGGTAAAATTGAACAAAATGGAATACCTTGTACATAGAAATTTCTATGTTAGTCCTTTTCCTTTATCTTCTTATCGGATTCTCCTCTTAATCAATATTTTTTCCTTTTCGGAATACCTTGCAAGTTTTTCACGTAATGTCTAAAAATGTAGACATATTTGTATAACTCTATTTTCAGATATTTGAATTATTTTTAGCCAAATCCCTGTACCCGTATCTGTACCAAGATCGGCACCCCCGAATCTTAAATTTAAATCAAGAAGGATTCACCGCATCCGTATCGAACACCCACACCCGAGTCTGAGCAACTTAGATTAGAAAAGTAAAGTAAAAAAAGCATAATAAACCCCGTGCGCGCCTTTGGGCTGAAATACCCAAAGCAGGAGCCAAAAATCAAAAGAGAAATAACCATATCACCTAAGCCTTACCTGTGCCTCCCCTGCAGATAACAGCTCTGGAGTCACCAACATTTGCAACCAGTAAACGATCACCTACAAGGATGGCAGTGGAAGCAGTCGATCCAGCATCTTTGTGCTGATTGTTTTCTGATTTCAGAAACTCAGAGTCTGTGTGGCTGTATGCATCGGCTACAAAAGCAAATATATGAATAGAAGTGATATTGATAAGCTGTTTCTGAAAATGAACAAAGCAACTAGACTTCACACTATGTCACTATACCTATTGCTGATTTGGTGTCTGATATAAATTTTGGATGCCTTATCAGGTTGCTGAAAAGGTTGTGTTTCACATATTCTGCGGCCCGAGCACCCCCATGACCTGAAATGAGAGAAAAATGCAGGTAAAACTACCAAATCGGAAGGCATGTAACCAACTTGGCATGGAAGGAGAACTATCTGTTAATTCGAATTTAAGCAGAATCAAGAAGTAAAAATAACAAGGAGATACAAGGTGGTAATTTAATGTGATAGGTATCCTCGTGCAACCCCTGTTATATTACAGCTCATATGCCAATAGAGCTCCCTCAGCTTCCTGCAGCATATGAAGCATGCCTAACCATGGAGCGGTAACAAGGATACGGAAAATGATACACATTTGATGTACTCTAGCTACCATGCCATCAGTAGGAACTGACAAAAGCATGTGCAAATTCTAGCTCACCAAACTTGGGAAGACTGAGTGAGACGCTAATAGACCTTTCATAAAAGTGATTTGACCATCACTGCTTTGAGATCCCAGCCTGGCCAGAATTACAGGTAAGAGGAAACTATAGCAGAAATGTGTCCGGGAGCGAGGTTACAGAGAAGTTGAACAGGCAATGGAGATCCTAGCAGAAATAGTCGCCTCCTCTTTTCTTCTCTTTCTCCTTCCTTATTTGTTTTAACCCCCTAAAACCCCTCCAAAAGAAAGATGTCTTTTGCCTCAGACTATTTCCAGCTTCAGTTGTTTATTTCCCTTCTTCTAGCCTGCCCTGCTGCTCCAGTGCATTACTTACCGCCATCCACTCCACCTTGTTCTTCATTATATTCCTTCCTTTAAAGTGTCTCAGCATCATCCACCAGCACAGTTGGAGGACCATTGGCTATGAGAGCCTCAACAAAAATGAATCCCAATTGTCTGAGCGTGTTGGAAGAAACCTTTATTTCCTATGCAGGAAGAGTGTATAAGAGGAAAAAGAATACTTGGGTATGATCAAACTTTTGCCAAACGCATCTGATGTGTCATGGGTGTCACATCTGGCACTACATGCCTCCAATCTGTTTGTCATCATGTTTCATAAGATGACATTTTCCGTAGTGGGATGCAATTAAAATAATCATTAAATAAGCTCAAACTTTTTGAAGTATCAAACATTTTGATTGACATACATGTCCGTTCATTGATTCATACTAGTGAATATTAATAGAAAATGTCTATGTTTACCAATATCTGTATGTATGTCCGAGTAGTTTACAAGTGGAGCTTTATGATATTAACAAATTACCAACCAATAACCAAAAATTCATTGGTAATGCTCATGTCATTATCTTTTCTAGTGCTACTCAGATGATAACAGACTAACAGTTGGTGAAAAAGAAATCAATGTCGAGTAGAAACAGGAGAAACACAGGGGAAATGGAGTTCTCAAGCAGAAGCACTAATCCACAGCCAAAATATTGGCTTTAGTACGTGCTTTTCTATTTCTTTTTGAAAAGGTAACATATCTATTATACTAATTAAGTCATCAGCACAAAAATTGTGCTGAGAGCCAAAATGTACATCATGGAGAACTTAGGCAAAAACCAAAAGCGTAACATCCTTGTTCTTCTCACAAGGAGCCTAAGACTTCTATGATTGAATCATGGTCATCAATATATTCTAATTTACACCAATAACTAAAAGGAAGAATACAATTCATCTTAATCTTCTGTGTAGGGCTGCTTGTATCTTCAAAGCATCTTGCATTCCTCTCCTTCCATACTGTCCACCAAATAGCTGCTGGGACAATTTTCCATCTGTCTTTGTTAGAGGTAGAATTCCCCCCAGTATTCCAACTTTCCAGAAGTTCAAAGGTTCTTCCTGGCATTGTCCACCTAATACCCCTTAGGTTGATGAACAATTCCCACAACTGTCTGGTCACTCTACAATGTAGAAACAGATGGCCAATTGTCTCTGCAACTTGTCCACATAAATAGCATCTAGAACGAATTGGCAATCCTCTTTTCCTAAGATTTTCCTGAGTAAGTACTACTTCTTTAGCCACCAACCAAGTAAAGCATGCCACTTCGTATGGTATTTTAACTTTCCATATGTGTTTCGAAGGCCATAAATGTGCTTCTTCCATAAAAGAGTGTCTTCCCCCTCTTGCAATCCTCTGCCTTGATCCAAGGTGTTACAGAATTCTGCAATTCTAGGCAGTTCCCAATCTTGAAGTAGTCTTCTGAATGTTAAGTTCCATCCCTGAATCCCCCATACATCCTTCACTATAGCTCTTTGTTGCTTATTCAATGTAAAAATGTCAGGGAATAAAACCTTCAAGCATCCTATTCCCAGCCAGTTATCCTCCCAGAATAATATTTTCCTTCTATCCCTCACATTAAAATTCAGTTTGGATGCAAGACTTGGCCACAGGTTCCTAATTGATCTCCATATACTGGTTCTATAAGGATTCTTCACCTCCCTAGTCATCCAGAAGCCTTCTTTTCCATACTTCGCTCTTATCAACCTTCCCCATAGTGTTTGCTCTTCGCTTGTAAACCTCCACAACCACTTCATTAATAGACATTTGTTTTGCCTTCTCAGATTTCTGATTCCCAAAATCCTTTCTTATTTACTAATGGCCAACTTTTTCCATTTAACTAAGTGAAATCCTTCCTTCTCTTTCTTTCCTTGCCATAGGAAATTTCTTCTCATGACTTCCATTCTCCTTTCTACACTTGCAGGTAAAGGGAATAGGGACATCATGTAGGTTGGGAGAGCGTCTAATACAGAGTTAATAAGAACTAGTCCACCTCCCAAAGAAATGTATTGTGCTTTCCATCTGGCTAACTTTTTCTCACATCTTTCCAAAACTCCATTCCGTATTTCTTTGGATTTCCTTTTTGCTCCCAAAGGCATCCCCAAATAGATAGTATGAAAAGAATCAACTTCCCCTCCCAGAATGTTTGTCACGATCTGTATGTTAGGCACCTCATGAATAGGATAAATCTGACTTTTCCTCCAATTAATATGAAGTCCAGAAATAGCTTCAAAGAGGATAAGGATAATCCTAATATATTTTACTTGACTTTCCTCTGCACCACACATAATTAGAGTATCATCCACATATTGAAGGTGAGTAATATCCAACCTCTCAACTTGACTACTTGCAATATTGAAGCCCTTAATCCACCCATTGTTATGTGCGGTCTTCAACATGTTGTTCAGCCCTTCCATTGCTATTATGAAGAGAAACGGTGACTGGGGGTCACCTTGTCTCAGACCCCTTTGTGAGGGAAGAAACCTTCTGGGGAACCATTGATCAAAATAGAGAATCTAACAGCACTTACACAAAATTTCATCCAACTGATCCACTTTCTTCCAAAACCCATCTTATGCAGAATTCCTAGGAAGAAATCCCAATTGACATGATTATATGCTTTCTCAATGTCTAGCTTGCACATCATTCCGGGATCTTTTTCCTTAATCCTACAGCATCCGCAATTTGTCTCCTTTTATAAAGCCATCTGGTGTATATCAACTAGTTTGTGCATCACTTTCTTGAGCCTTTCCGTGAGAATTTTAGAGATCAACTTGTATATGCTTCCTATTAAAGCTAATAGGCCTGAAATCTCTTAGCTCCTTTGCTCCAGTCTTTTTAGGAATCAGAGTCACGTACGCTTTCATCTTTCTTATTCTAAAATGCATAAAATTAGGTTATATTAACTTTTGCTCTCAAGTTCATCAACTGTCACTCTCCTGGGGTTACCTCAAATAATAATGCCTCAACTTCAAGCAAGTTTGCTATATGAATCCTCACTGTCCATGTCGCTCCATATAGACCCATCTCAATCCAATATTATAAAATTTTATTTTCTCTAGCACTTGAAGTTCTACACATTTTCTGTTAGCATATAATTCTTTGACAAGACTAGAAGACTCCTACCAAATATAGGACCTAAAGCAAATGTACTAGCACGAGTAAGACTTTCTTAGGGTCACCACTATTGGAAAATCAGACATTGTTTCGAATGCAAGCAAAATGCATGCGATGAGGAATGCTCAAACAAGTAGACTCATGAGTTGTGCTAGAATTTTGAACACAATGCCTTTAGAGAGGAAGGAAAGCAAGGACTGGCAAGGATTTCTCCAATTTCTTACATACATGCTAAACAAATTTCCATAGTGCAAAGATGTAAGCTAGATCATGCAAGAAATAGAGAAAGATGGGAAAAAGATAAAAAGGAAGAAGAAACAGGAACCACCCAAACACCCATTCGGGAGTTTCTCAGAAAGAACTAAAAGTAGGAAACAAGGGGACACAGGACACATGGCTAGAACCAAGCAAAGCCATTGACCTGAAACTGCTCTAGATGGATTGACTGTTAAAGTAAGGCCAATGTCTCAATAGAGGAAGAGCAGCATTGACTGGACATAAGCTTCCATTCATTTCCTAATTTGAAAATATGGAGAATACTTGCAGGCATCATAGTTTCCAAATATTTATATGTTGACTGACCATTCAGACATTTCTTTAAAGATGCGTGCATACACTAATGGAATGTTAGCCCACTGACATCAGAAGGTACTTAGCTCACCACTTACAAGAGATTTTGAATGAAGAATGAAGACTAGATAATTCTTAATTCCAGCAGATAATTTTAAAAGTAATGCTTGTTGAAAACACTGGCGGCAATCCTTAGCCCTCGCCGCCAGAACCAATATAAACGGAACATACAAACTGTAAAGATCTATAGAGTATCGAATCCAACAGCAAAATTCTAGACGAATTTATGGTCATCTGATTGAGATATTGAATGTCTTAAAGGCTTAAATGACATGTCTTTCTTAAACAAATAAACAAATCAAGATCTGTATTTTTCTCATTTATTCTAGTTCGGGCACTTTATTCCAGTCAGGCGGGGAAAACAGAGAAGAAGAGTTACCATCAAACACTCCAAAGAGACCAACTACCTCTCCTTCTACACCATCAATTCTTGTCTCATAGAAATCCTCCATGGAGGACCTTTTTCCCGGCGAGCTAGCGTATCCGTAGCTGAACTTCCCATTCTGACTGCAAGGCATAGCATCTGTTAGACTACAGCTTTGCAACCTTTGTCTTATTGAAAACTTCATTAGAGCTTAATTAATCACAATGACAGCACTTTGAATTCTACTATGTAGGGATTTTTGGACAAGATGATATGCAGACAAAAAACAGAAAGAATATAATAATCACATGAACCTGATTAAACACAACTACAAATAATCTGAATCACCATAAAATCAAGTTGCAACTTAAGCATGGATTTCCCAATATTTCTGGATTTATGCCAACGAATAATTCTTTCCATGAAAGACACATGTGAATATTCTTTTCAATAGCAAATATGAGTCCTGCTATGCTTATTTGCATACATTTCTACGTAAAATTTCCATCAACTAATACAAGCAAGAGCCGACCCATGATAAAGATTGCACATTTCATTCAAAAAGCAACTCATAACCACATTCCAGTTGTCTGAGTATATCCAAACTCAATCCACATATCTAATCTAGTCGGATCCGGCAAGTAGAGACCAATTTCAACCCAATGGAAAATTCCTCTTGTTAAGACATCTAAAACAAGCATCCACATAACGAGGCGCGGGTACCCAATGCCCAAGAAGCAATTTTTATAAACTAAGCTCCATTATATGAGAAAAAAGATTCTAACAAATGTCAGGAACATGGGAAAAGGGAATTACATAGAACAAAAAACCTAATGAAAAGCAGCCCACATTATCTTCTTGACAATCCAATTAACATCCATAAAGAATTTAGCACAAGTAAATAAATAATTAGATTCTATTTTAACAGAACACTTTTCTGTATGAGCCTTCTCTACCTTTGTATACATCTTATATGCATGATTCCCCAATCTAATTAATAAAAATCATTACTTTATCCCAAAAAATAGCATAAAAATAATAAGGAGCGAATCACCACCTTAGACCACCACCACTAACAGGCGCATCATCAGCATGAACTTGATTAGAAGATGATGATGATAATACTGAATTCAAATACCCCATTGATGTAACTCCTCTGAATTGATTTTACCCAATATGCAATTGCTTAATTATCAGCAAAAATCCAAACTTTCATTTCAAGATTTTCAATTGAGCTGCCAAGAAAATGTCAGATCTAAAGTTGAGCTCAGAATCAATCATAAAAATTCATGTAATTTAAGTATAATAATATGTGTTGCAACATATGTGTTAAGCATAATGAAATGAGAGAAATTACCTAGTGAAAAAGAATCAAATGAGGAAAATAACTCATTAGAGAAAGAGGAAGAGGAAAATGGACAAGAAACAAACAAAGTGTGAGGTGGGGTTGTTAAATTTTTGCTAATTAATTAGGTAAATGATTGTAATTATGGATAATAGGAATAAAACAATTATGTGAATGACAAGATTTGGGTGGTTAAATTTTACCTGAAGTATTCAAGAAAGAATATGTTTTGAAATTATTGTTTGTTG
>MCJB01041223.1:66535-103131 GCA_002018475.1 Nicotiana obtusifolia | reverse complement strand
AGGGTGGGGGGTGAGGGTTGTTGGTGGTGATGTCAAAGATTGGGGGACCAACCTATGAGGCCATGACCGAAAAATGAGGTAAGCTAAAGATAGAGAATTGGTCAAAAAAACAAGAAAACTTGTCCAAATGAAACCTCCATTAAGGTTGCCCAACACTCGGCAATGCATAGAGTAGTGAGCAGGCCGGATCTACATTCTACATACCGGATGCTGAAATACTTATTAATTCCGACACAAATTCTATATAATTATATAGAAAATACAGAAAATATTGATATAAAGAATTAAAAAGCACCCATTAAATAAAAAGTCTTTTGGGTGCTTTGGTTAAGAGGTGAGAATAGAATGCACAAATATGAAGTGGTTAGGGATCGATTCTTACCTGAATCAATTTTTTTATATGGCCAGAGAGTGAGCACCCACGACCTTAAAATCCTTGATCCGCCACTGGTAATGAGGTGTGTAAAACTTTAAAATCTATTACTATCAATATTAATATTGTATGTATCACTAATTCAATCATTGATCCTCAGGAATTACTTTTGAGTTATATATTTTTCGTGGTTAGTATTTTATGAATTAAATGTATTTGGTTGAGGAATTGTGAGGGTGATGTAGCTTGATGTATATGCTAATATAGATCGAAAAGGAAATGTGAGTTAATATATGCTTTAAGGTTGAAAATATCATAAAAAATCTTTAAAAATAAGAGCTTCTTAATTACATAATTCTAAAAAGAAAATCGGGAATTGAATTCATTATAAGATCTATTTATCCTTTTTAGAAGACGGTATGCCACCACTCAGACTCGAACCGAAATGCATTAGCACTACTTCCTAAGAGTAGCGTGTCTACCAATTTCACCATAGCGGCCTATCTTGAACTCATAATAGCTTATGAATAAGCAATCGTCGAGATTGAGGAAGCTATTTTAGTTTAGTAATGATTCAAATGTATCAATAACAATAAAAAGTTGTTCAAATAGGAATTTGAAGTTGAAGGTTCATTATTTTAGATTTGAGTTTAGAGTCTTAGTTTTTTTTATTTAACTTGGGATTTTCCTATATTTTATGCTTTCCTCGAATTGAACTCTTGTAACTAAACCGTTCTATACTCAATGAAGGAATAGAGTTCAAATTTTTTTTGTTTTCATTGCTTAATCAGCGTGCAGTTTTACAAGCTTAGATAATAATTTAAAATAATTACATTCGACAAAAGGTGTAAATAGTACATATCAAAATAAAATGAGAAAATATTTTGATCCGATATGAGATTATATGTTGTTCAAAAATAAAAAGAATTTCCTTAGACCTTATGTTTTCTAGAATATTTTAATTAAATCTCAATTTGAAGCTTATGTGCTAATAGAAAATATTAAGAATTATTATTATTATTATTATTATTATTATTATTATTACTGTTATTATTACTGTTATTATTGTCGTTGTTGTTATTACTTATTATCGTATAGTATATGTTTGTGATGAGATTGAATAGAACGACATGATTGGTGATATATATTTTATATAAACGATACCAATTTATTTGAAATTGAGACGTAGTTGTCAACGTAAGGAATGAAAAGGCAACAACGAATACAATTCGGTGTACATTTAATTTTAGAACTAGGCATATTAGGCCAATTAACGATACTTAAGTACATGCGTATATTTTGATAAACCTATGGTACTGTAATAATGGGTATGCTCTTCCATGATTAATTAGAGATCTCGAGTTCAAACTCTCGAAATGAAAAAAAATCATATAGAAAATATTTCCCTCTTTAACGAGCTTTACGCAACGAATTCGAATTAGTTTGATATATAGGTATTAGAACCTCCTAAATAATTTACTATGTTTATCGAGTTTTTCCGAGAATTTAATCTGTCAGTTAATAAAGAAATTTCTTGTCGACACTTGTAAAATAAGATTTGGCCACCACATAATCATGTAGAAGGGAATAACTTTATAGAGGGGTGGACGTTCGAGCAGTTCGTATTGGATATGAAAATTTTGATTTTGATTTTTAATTTTTAATTTTCAAACTTTGGATTGAAGAAATGACAATCCAAATCCAATCCAAATAAGCTCATATTGGCTCGAATTTTTAAGTTATATTTTGGGTTAATTGGTATGAAAATTTTTAGATTCTCAGTTGAACCCAAATGTTGGTGTTTCTTCTTCTTACAAAAATAACACCGAAATAAAATTTTTATTTTAAATTGCCTAAAAAGTTTCTCATTCTCACAATAATTATCCAAATAAAATATTTAAGTAATGAACTCATCATCAATGAAATGCAACAAAGACACTAATAAGGCCGATAAAAATTAACAATAGTAAAATCATGTCCAAATAGAAAGTATTCTGATAGTAGCTTAGTATTAATATTGAATATATGAGATAATGTCGAACGGATAAGGTATTGAACTTATTACTATTTGACGTATGAATAATAGACTAAACATAAAATTAAAAAAAAATTGGATTTTCAGATATCCAAAAATCCGAAGTACCAAATCCAACATCCAATCGAAATCCAAAACTTTTAAAAATTAAATCCAAAATTTTAGAAAAATAAAAAATTCAATTCATAATTTGAAAATTCAAACCAAAACTCCAAAAATTTTAAATTATGTACACTATACTTTTGGTTCAGTGAACTTTACCCTGCCTCATTCTTTATCGAAAACAATGATGAGTAAACTTTAATTTAGTTTCACCTCGTTCATCCAATTATTTTTATTGTGTGTGAGTTACTCCTTTTATATATTCTATTCCAAGTTGAGTTTCTTTTTTTCTTTTTTTTTAAATAAAATTTATTAGGCAGCATGCCGAGTGATAATTTTCATAGATACATTATAAAGTACATAAATGGAGGGAGACATAAACCTTACCTCCCAATAGAAAATGTGTACATTCTTGGTCGTCCAAACTTGACGACCAAGTGTGCTTAAACATCTATGATGGGTGTATGAGATCGAACTCGATAACTTGCATAGGGAACATTGGTTTCGAATTCATATGACCAGCATCGATTGGGGCCGCTGCTCGGTAGGCCGGGATCGATGACATCGAGAGGTGAAGGCCAAGACCGGATTCCATCGGAATGGAGCTCGAAGCCAAGGTGCTCGAGATGATATCGTTGAGGCTGATTAGGGTAAAACACCATAGGGTAAAATCAGATTTGCGTAACTAAAGGACCAAAAATCCCGTGATACGTGAATATCTCGGCTTGAATCACGGCAAAGATCAGTAAAGACGTTGAAGCCATTAATTCTAGGGATATTTTTACCTTGTAGATAGGTTTCTTACCTTGTATAAAACGCATTCTCCTCCCTATATAAATGGGCAACACAATTGTAAAAGAGGGGGATATGCAAAAAAAACAATCAATATACACAAAGCTACAGTCTATTATACTCACTTTTTCGATCTATCTGCTGCATATTTTATTTTAGAGGATTCCGCCATAGTAAAGCTACTCAATATTGGTGGTTTGCTTTCTTTCTTATTTACTGAATTTAGCCTCTATTTTCATTCATTCTTTGTTTGTATCAAATTAAATCACGTATCCTTAAAACCACGTACAAAGTTAATTGTTATCTGTAGCCAAGGGTAAACAATGGGCTAGACCTATGATAATGTGATGATTGTCTATCTTATAGAGTCGATCGGCAATCATATTTTCAAAAACAGTGTGAAGTAAATCTAGGTCAACTATACAAAAAAGTACATATGTTCTTAAATCTATTAAGTAAGTGATTTGAAATAGTATCTTCCATGTGCGATAACATCTATTTCTTGCAAAAAATAAGAATATAGTAGTAAAGTATCAGCAGAGCTAGGAAACATGGACCATTTAATACCACCTGAGATATTATTTTGAAAAGCTTACTATTTCCTTTAATTAGTCTTAAAGTAATGTCATTTTCTATTAAATTTTCAAAATTCTGGAATATTATGTAGGACCTATTTTATTTTATCAGATTTTATTCTCCAAAAATAAAAGAAATTTAAGAATATATATCTTCTGTCAGATAAGACAGAATTTGGGACGAAGATATTTGTAAACATGGAACGATATAGGGACCATGTGTGGTTTCCACCATTATGAGTATTTTTCAATCATAATTATAGCCTGTTTGTTTAGTTTTTTTTTTTTTTTTTTTTTTTTTTTTTTTGTCAAAAGCTTCTTTTAGGGCCAAAAATACTTTTTATGTAAAATTAAGATATTGTACCAAGTTTTTAGAAGAAAAATGTGCTTTTGAGTAAAAGCAGAAATAATTTTGAAAAAACAAAAAATATAATTTATTCCCAAAATTATTCAAAATTAGCTTTAAGATACGCATTATGCGCGTGTATCCTATATCAATATATGAAACTGTAATAAATTATTCAAATATTATTAACCCTTCATAAATGACGTGTTATTATTAAGTGCCATTTCGCAGGTATAATAATTTTGAGATAATTTGATGTATTGGTATTTTCTTGTATATAGAAAAAGTGTTTAATGGACATACTATTGTATACTCAAAGAATCAAATATAACTTCTCATAAAGTCTTTCTCTAATTTTTAATTTAAGATAATTTAACTTATTTAACATAATTCATTTTACTTCTAGGAATAGTTGTAAATTTATTGTTAAGAATAAAGAAAATTGAAGGAGCGGCGACCAACGTATCGACTTTAATTATATTTTCATAAAAAGATATATACAAAATATTTAATAGTAAAAGTTTTTAAGATCGATTCACTTACGAAAGGTAAAAAAAGCCATAAATATTGCGTGTTGAAAGTTAGTGATTTGTCATTGCCAGATAAGTTATGCATATATAAATTTGAGTTTAATTGTCATTAATAAAATATTTTATATATTATAATTAAAATAAAAATCTTTCAGAGATTTGCTATAAAATCTAAATTTATATTTTAATTTTTTTTGTAGTATGTGTATTGAGTATATATTTATAAATCTTTACTCTTTTTTATTCTAAATTATTTAAATAAATTTTTTATTATTTTTTATTGCTATTAATGAAATTATTGACCGGACAAACTATTTTATTGTGAATTTTTATCCTAATGTTAATTAAGATTAAACGCTAAAATCTTCTATTTCAATGTAAATTCAGTGCTATCATTACTTGTAATAGTAACTACTCATATATGCTAGAGTACAAGAAAAAAATAATATTTTTTAGAATAATTGGATTATCAAATTCAACCTTTCAAAGCTCTTTTCTTGCTTTTTTACTTTTTTAAATCAAGGGTTATGATTTTTTAATTTTTTGAAAGCTCGTTCTCAATTATGTGAAATTACTCATATATTTGTGCTACAATAGAACAAGTAACGTTTCAAAAAAGAATTTAAATGATTAGTTTTAACGTCAATAAAAGATCACTTATGGGTTTTTTTGCACCATATTTTGATCTGCCTCTTCTTTGACCCGGAATTTCCAGTAAATCCTTGACTTCTCGAATACAATGGAATTTCACACCTGGCGAAATTTTTCGCTCTACCTCCTCTTATTAATACCATAGAACAGGGGCGGATCTACGTTGATCGTGCAGGGTGCTGAAGCACCCATTAACCTCGACGCAAACTCTATATAATTATATAGAAAATACAGAAAATATTGGTATAAAAAACTAGCAAGCACTCATTAAACAAAAAGTCTTCTAGATGCTTTGGTTAAGAGGTGAGAATATAGTGCACAAATATGAAGTGGTTAGGGATTGATTATTGCATGAATCAATTTTTTTATATGGTCAGAAAGTGACCACCCACGACTTTAAAATCCTGGATCCGCCACTGCCATAGAATATTCCAAGCTAATTACAACAATATAATCTATTTCATTCTGTCTCATATATCACACATTAATTAATTAGTGAGTGAACAAGAAGCTCTAATCTCCCCTTCTTTAAACAGAAAAAAAAATATATCCCCTTCTTTCTTACCGAGAATTTTCGAAAAATACTAATTTATTTTCACGACGGGTTCTGAACAAGAAGCTCTAATCTCCCCTTCTTAAAACAGAAAAAAAAAAAAATACATCCCCTTCTTTCTTACCGAGAATTTCCGAAAAATACTAATTTATTTTTACGACGGGTTCTGAACAAGAAGCTCTAATCTCCCCTTCTTAAAACAGAAAAAAAAATACATCCCATTCTTTCTTATCGAGAATTTCCGAAAAATACTAATTTATTTTTACCACGGATTCTGAACAAGAAGCTCTAATCTCCCCTTCTTAAAACAGAAAAAAAATACATCCCCTTCTTTCTTACCGAGAATTTCCGAAAAATACTAATTTATTTTTACGACGGATTCTGAACAAGAAGCTCTAATCTCCCCTTCTTAAAACAGAAAAAAAAAAAATACATCCCCTTCTTTCTTACCGAGAATTTCCGAAAAATACTAATTTATTTTTACGACGGGTTCTGAACAAGAAGTTCTAATCTCTCCTTCATCCTCAGACTTAATTCCAAGACCAGCAAGTCTCACAAAAGACTGACTCCAACTCTGAAAAAAACTGTTCTGATCATTTGCAAAATCCATCACTATTTTCCTTGTTCTACCATCACTAAACAAAACAGAATCAGATTGGAAAAGCCCCTTATGTGCTGACAAATCTTTGTAATACTGATTGTCAAAAAGTTGAGGGGTTTGAGGATCATTCTTGACAGTAATTGAGGGATTTGCTCCTGCTGGACACTGCTTTGTTAGCTCAACTGCATATTCTCTGTCTAAAGATGTGTCAATGACACTGACATTGCCCTTTGAATCCACTTGAAAACGATCACTAAATGCATTGCAATGTGCTGATCCTATGGTGTGTGCTCCTACAATTTTGGCATACAACAATGTATCAGTTTCCTAACATCTCTGTCAGAGGCGGAGCTAGGATTTCAAGCTTATAGGTTCGGGATTTTAGTCCTTTTAAGTTACTGGGTTCTAAATTAATATTTTACATAATTAATAAAATTTTAAAAGATAAATACAAGGTTGGGACCAAAGCTACTGGGTTCAGCCGAACTCGTCGCCGGCTCTATGGCTCCGCCCCTGATCTCTGTGACACATATACACACTCTGAACATAGCTTAACGGGAAAATCATCAAACATGATCACTTTACTGTTCGAAATTGAGCAACTTTGGTGTATGTTATATTTTTAGTCTGGTATGTACAAGTCCGAGGGTAATTTTAAACCATATTAAAAAGTTAAGGGTGAATTAGAACTATTTTTTTTTGGTGAAGAGTTTAGACACATAAAGTCCATTCATTTCATCCTAGAGCTACAATAATTGCAATGACAAAAACAAGAAGATTTTTGTTAAATGCAAGGGTATGAATGAATTAAAGTGCAATGAAGGGCAAAATAGAGCAATTTCAGATAGTATAACGAAAAACTTCGAACTTTTTTTCAAGTAGTTTAACTTACTATATTCACTAATGATGTACATAAATTTTTACACTATTAGATTATTCAAAAATTATATACAAACAGCTTTCTATAAATGAGATTTACGATCCAAAAAATAAGACGACTTACCTGCTACAATAGAAAATATCATTATACATCTTACAATAATAAACAAATAATGAACAATATTGTTTGGAACTACCTAAGGAAGCAAAGATAAATATTTGGTTGGTGTGAGAGAATAAATGGCTTTAAATTTTGTGACCCTACTTGAACCTAATTCACCCCTTGATAAATTAGTATTATCTTATAAAGTTGTGCGATCCTAATACTAAAAACTTAAACCACATATTATTACTAGTCTCCTCAGATTCGAAATTATTAGCATACGTGTAAGCCGAATCATGTAGTACAATTTTATAAATATCAAACTTTGCAAATAAATTATTGATTCAATTTATAGTTAATAGTTACTAGTAAAATAGTTAATCGTCTATATACAATTTCCAAAAAAATTCACATTTGAATTAGTAAATCAATCCAAAATTATTACAGCATAACTAATCGGCACATGTCCTTTAAAAATCATCATAAATTTGTAAGAAATTTACTATCAATAAATGAAAATGCAAAATTTCATAAAATAAGGAAACTTGAGAACAGATTACAATTTTATGATAGTGAGTATACGAAATTATACTTTGTTTGTAACCATCACCTTTATGAATGGTATCACCATAACATTAACTTGATTTTTAAGATAAAATATTTTTCTTTTATTTTCTTTTGAAATATTGTTGATCTTAAGTAAGATTTTATTAATTTTTAATTTTGAAAAATTTCTTTCGGCTGAAGCAACGGTAACAAAAGAAGGCATTTGAAAAAGAATCAAATCTTTTTAATTGATTTAGTATGTTAATTAAATTGTTATCTTTTAATTGTACTATTCTCCTTAGCACTTCTATTTCAGAAAATAAATCTAAACTATCAATATCAGATTGATTATTATGCTTTAAGGAACATTCAAGATTAAGACAATATTTTTTCAAATTTTCATCATCTAATGATCTCAGTTTTCTACCGCTAAATAGAAAATGAAAAATATTTTTATATGCTTCGAATTGTTCAAATCTATTTTGAAATGAAAATAGTCTTGTTTACTATGTATAAAAAGTAATCAACTCTAAAGGACTCTTCGAGAGATTTTGAGATTTCATTATCAACATCCTTATCAAATTGTTTCTTCCTATATATCACACGTTTCTTACGAAATTCTAGTTCGATATTCATTTCAAATGTAATTTCCTTGGCAGAAATCTTAGCAGTTGCAAATTCTCTTTCTCTATATTTGTTAAAGAAAGAAATTAAATATTTTCACTTCACATAAACTTTTTTTCAAAGTTATATACATCCTACTACGTGTAACAGAAAATGATGCAGTTGCTTTACCTGCTTTAAGGAAGGATCGCCCCGAGATACTACTAAACTATTGACCAACTTGATAGTATAAACATATCCTACTCATGCTTAAAAGTTAATCATATTAAATGATTCTATGAAAGAAAGGATGTAGAGAGAGAAGTATATATATGTACCTGATAAAATAACAAGATCATCCAAAGACAATCCCTTTGCAGAAAATATATTAATCATTTGATCTATTGAGAAACTTGTGTCCACTATATTTGGTCTCACATTTGAAGCCAAACTAAGTTTCCCATCTCTTCTCCCAGTTGGAATTTGAACATTTGGCCCTCCTGCCTGTTCAAGAACAATGTATTTATTATTAGAGACGGATTTAAGATTTAAGGTTTATGAATTTTTACGGCAACCTCAAAGGGCGTAAAGAATAGCACGCAAAAGACAGCCTGGAAAGACAAAGACAGGATTTCAACATAAAAAGCGGTGGATGAGCGATAATGGCTGGGCAAGGGGGCAAGTACATCCTTTTGTTTTCAGTTCGTGGGAATTGCTTCCATCACTAACCAGTTCAGCTCGGCTAGTGGGCTCCTATGAGTCGCCGGCTCATTCTTCAACAGGCATGCGATCAGAGCCTAAGCTAGTGATGCTTTCGGCTACTGGACGCCTCGGAGGAGAGCAATCTCTTGTGGAAAAAAGCCAATTGCCTGGCCCCAATTTGATATTATGGTGCCGGTATAGACCGAAATTCCGTTATGATCCAATTCTGATCGGTAATAATACCGGGACTTTGCAATATTTGATTGATCACAATTCTATATATTCCATTGACTATCAATAATAATTAAATTTACAGTCAAATATTTATAAACATTTAGTATAATTTTAATACATATACAAGATATGAGCAAAAACTACAGAATTCACGTGAACTCGTATCTTATATGCTAGCTCCGCCTCAGTTTGCAATCAATAATGTTATTATGAAAACAACAATTACTACTATTACTATTTAACATCAAGTAAGTCGACGTCGTTTATATGGATTTTTTTATAATTGTTCATTTTCTCTAAGAGCATTATGTTATAAAATTTTGTCCAATACTTAAAATTGTAGTTCATTATTGACAGACATATATCAAGCATGTAAAAAATGAAAAAGTCATAATAGGTACAATTCCTTAATTTGTGGGTATTTTTTTCCCCCAATTCGTGAGTTAATAATTAATATCCTTCTTTTATTTCTTGGGTACGACACTTAGTTCAAAGTAGAAGATAAAAGATTGCTTTATTTAAATATATAAAGCATTATTTAAATAATTCTTCGGTCCCAAATAAGTTGAAGTTAATTATATAAATTCTCACCGCTTCAATTAAGCTCAAAAAATATGAAATAAATCGACAAGCGAAAAAAATAAATGTAGAAAAAAAATGAGCGTATTGGAACTTACGAATTCAACGGCATCTCTAGCAGCCAATGCAATAATATCAGCACAAGAAACAATTCCGGGACAAAAAATTTCCAATACTCTTTTTGCAGATTCTATTACTGAAAATCCTCCAAGTGACTTGTTTGCTGGATCACTTCTCTCTGTTCCATTCCCTTCTAAAAGTATAGATGCATCACAACCCTAATGATATAAAAACAGAAATTAAATCTTTCACTTTTAATTTGGTAAATTTTGTTAGGTGTGCGAACAAGATTCCAACTTGAAAGTTGATAAGAATAGAAACTGCATATTGTAACTGTAGCGCTACACTTAATAATCGTGTAAGTTTGACCTAAAGCAGAGAATATCATGAATAATTTCTGAACATGACACCACGGTTATAAAAGAAACTCATGAATTACACTTCTCTGAATCAATAACGGACACTAATTTTATTTTTATAACTTTTTAGCAAAATTAAAACTCAATATTGCTGTATGCTAAACAATCTATCTAAAAATTGCTACTATAATATTACCATCTTTTTTCACTTTCCAGTATGAGAATAACACGATAATGTACTAATTCAAAAACTGATTTTTGAAATGAAGTGCAAAGGCGTAATATGCATTTTATTATGGACAATTACCTGTAATTATAAGATCTTTTAGACTATCTAATAGTATAAAGAATTTATTGCACTCTCAGTCTATAGAAGTTCAATCGTTAAAAAAAAAGAAGAGGATAAATAGGAAAGTTCCAATTTTTTGTAAAGTGATTCTGATGTTTACTCGGGTCGTTTGGTAGGCTGTACTAAGTAAAATATTCTCTGTATAAAAATTTAATCAGTCCAATACAATATTTGGTTGCTCAATTCAATTTATACATATCTAATACATGGATTACTTATACCTCATAGGAGGGTTTAGCTAATACCAAAGAAACCAAGAGATTACAAATCCCTACATTAACTATACCTGGATAAGACCCTAAAATTACTAAACCGCCCCTCAAACCCTTTTCCTAAATTTCTTTATATACCGAAAGAAGAATATTCAAGTGTATAATTGTAAAGAAGATTTTGTACAATTTTAACCCAAACACAAGCTTAGATTATACATTACATAGCTAATTTTTAATACAATGAGCCAAACACTTGATAAAAAATAATCTCAGCACTACAATCCCTGCATAATTAATACCTGCATTACTAATCCTTGCATTATTTGTGTTCGTACCAAACGACCCAACGAGTAGTAGCAGATTATTAATTACCTCAACAAAGCAGTCATGGAAAAGGAGACGAAGAAGTTTTCCAGGGAGTGTTGGGTCCATAGAAGAAGCTGATCTCACTGTATTTTTAACCATGAATTCAGCTGTCGGGCAAGAAAGTGCATAGAACTCAAAGGAAAGGCTAGAATATGAATAAGTTGGAAATAGTGTTAAACACAAGAAACCAAGAAAGAAAAGTTTGTATATTTTGTACAAATATAGTGTTTGGCTCAAATATATTTGTAACTTCTCCATATATTATTGCTGTTGCAGAAAACTTTCTTTGTTCTCTGTTAACAATGAAGGAATAAAAGAAAAAAGAAGGAAAAGGAGTGGTGGTTGGTCTGGTCTGAATAAGGATGGTAAAGATGGAGAAGAAAGAAGAATTATTTAAAGCTACATTTATTTGGTTTGGTCATGGCAGGATATCAATGATTTACTCATTTCTGACAAGGTAGAAAACAGATGAGTTCTAAATGCTAGTGAACGGTGTCCTTTTTTCATTTCTTTTAACAATGCGCGTTCGAGATAATTACTTGTGCGTGTCTTGACTATTCTAATATCGAGTACCTGCTATCACATCTGTATAAGTATTGGATAACTCTGTCTACAAGGTTAGATGGAAGAATCACCTAATGTTTTTATACTGAGTTTTAAATTCTAATTCCTGTAATTTTTACGGTTTTTTTCACTTTTAGCTCGCGTCAAAAACTATTTACATCCGTAGCCAAAAAAGTGTATAAAATTTGTATAATTTTTGTGTATAACATATATAATGTATATATATATATATTAGGATCGATTCACTCAAACACTCTGAATTGATGAAGAAGATGAAAAAATCTGGAAGAGAGTAAAGTTGAAGTAGAGAGAGAGAGTGAGAGAGAGAGAGAGAGGAAGAGAAGAACACAAGTTTTTTTCGTGGTAACACCCCCTTGGAGTAAACTTCCACGGCGGTGGGATATATATTAATAATCAAGAGTATTTACAATTACATAGAATAAATGGAGAATGAATCGTACAGCCTAACATTAATATATGAGAGTACATCACATATTAATCAGGCTCCACACCTAACAATATATACAAAAAATATATGTTTTTTTACCTATTATTTTGAAAGCGACTATACAGTGTTATTTACCCTAATTCTTCTTCTTACCCATTTCATTAACACTTAAATTACACCTCGAATGTATTCTTTTATGCTTTTTAAATTCTTTCCTTGACTTTTTTTTTAATTTATCGCTTTTGGTGTTTGGACCAATTTATGCGCATAAGCTTTTTCCTAGCATTTAGTTGCTAGTATTATTGTCTCCATGCTTTTTAAAGTATAACACTCGAGCCCTTTAAAAGTCCCCATATTGTGACAAGTAACATATTTCTTTATTACCTTTTGGCACATTTCTATCTTAACTTATGTTAGCAAACAGTTTGAATAATTCTAAATTTTGAAGTGGTTAACTCCAAGTTACGAGTGCAAGTTATTGAACGTCAACTAGGTGAATGCGAAACTGCTAGAAATGTGATTTGCAGTTTCGTGGCGTTCACTATCGCCACAAAAAAACAAGAAATTTATTTTGATCGCCATAGGATGCCCTTTTTTTTTGGCGAACTCTTTAATATTGCCACGAATAAGTTCAGTTAACTGGAAACTTTCTCTCGCCAAGAAAACCCTCTATTCCCAAACCCCTCTACTAGTATGGACAAGCTTTGATGCCTCTACTTCCAAGAAGTTAGTTGGTCGGGATCGTGAAATTATCGCTCAAGAAGTAAGAAGCTGATCCTTGTTTGGTCATAAGGATAATAGTTCTTTTTAGATCAGGAGAGGTCGGATCAGGGTTACCCGCGATTGATAATGGCACAACCAAAACAGGAGCAGGGGAGACAAGGTTAGGCGCCGGGTAGCGCAGCGCATCTGTTTCGGGTACAGAGGCGACGAGGGATGCTATGATTTTTTTTTCTAAAGCGGCATTCTCTCTTCTATCTATCTTTAATTGAATTATGGAACTTTCAGTTGCGGAACTAATAAATCTATTAGAAAGTCGAATTAGTAACTTTTACACCAATTTTCAAGTGGATGAGATCGGTCGAGTGGAGGGATTTCCCCTTGGCAGATAGAGCGGAAACAGAAAAAGAGATTTCTGGTGCTATTATCCACTCTTAGGTTGCAGTTGCTCCTAGAGTTCTCTCTTTCTTTTTTTATGCGTCTTCCCAGGCCATTAGATCAAGATAAAAAAGATAAGAATGATATTAAATAGATATCTTCTTCTTTATTGAAAGAGTAGGTATGGGACGCCCTTACTTTTTTAATGAGTTACCATAGACATTATTAACTAATCCGATGTCCGCTATCGAATAGCCTAAACAAGATAGAAAGTCTCTGCCCTCGAGTGGCCGGGGACAATCCTCTGTGGTTACTTTCGCAGTTCTTCTGACAACTACCAACTGTTTCTATGTAAGTTCTCTGAATTTTCTCTTCTTCTTTTTATTTTTAGTTTTAGGGGTAACAGCTAGCACTACTTGTGCATGTGCAATTTTATTTTTCAATTGCAGGGAGAAACTCATACCTACATTGATGAGGATCTTGCTTCTGCCACTGTTCTAGCTGTTGGGGATTGCTCCATAAATGTCAAGAAAACTAGATTCTTTTGAGTTGCAACACTGCATCTGCCACCTTGTTTTCTTCTCTCTCTAGTGTCTATATATAGAAGAAATCGGGAATTGAAAAATGCAAATTGAAAAATATATATATATATATATATATATATATATATATGAACCACAATATTCAACCACATCTATAAACAAAATTCCATTCATATTAATCAGAAAAGAAGGTATACACAAGAATTAGGTGCCATAAATATTGATCAATCTGCATTTCAGAGTAAAAAATAGAGGCTAAAAAAAAGCAAGATCCAGGATATGCTTCCTATACCATCAAAAGTATACTCCCCGTTACATTTTGTGTGACACTATTTGTTTATTAATTCGTTATAAAAAGAATGACACATAATATGAAGCTATTATAAACATTGTATAAGGTAAAATATGCTATGTGAAGTAATTGCATAAGAGAAGTTCGAAGATGGAGACCAGGTTCGGCTAGCCGCTGCTTCATTTCGTATAGTGAATGCTTTCTCTTTCTTAAGTTGATTCAGAAAGGGGAAAAGGAGTAGCCTAGCCTGGTTCTTGTTTGTTTTCCTTAGCGGTATAGTACGGCACATGGGAAATCACAATCAGAGAGAAGATCATACAGTTCCCTACCGAGACAAACTCTCAACGGATCCTCCGCGCGCTGAGAATACCTCTTCCGTGCGTCTTTCTCGTGGCGGATTGGGGATTCAGTGGTGTAATGTTAAGAGGTTCTGGGGTATGCTGGGATTTGCGAAAAGCAGCAGCTTACGATGTTCATGACCAATTAGATCCTAATATGCGCGGGATGCGATCCTTAATAGTTCACTGTTGGCGGAAGCCAATGTCCCGGGGTCTCGGGGACTCATTCTGACTGAAACAAGGGGCGGGTCTTTACCAACAACCACCACTTGAGCGCGATTCGCTTATCTGTTGAAAAGTACCATCCAGACAGTAAACCTTTAGGGCATATGACTAGTAAGGTAAATCAACCTGCTTCTCCGATTGCTCAAGACATCTCTTTTCAACCGAGGAACAAAACAAGATCATTTCGTTCCATTTTTAGTAAAATAGAAGAAATTACAACAATCAAGTTCTTGTGCTATATATCGTTCGTGATCCCCACCTGGGAATCACATCACTCCCTTTTGACTTTGTTAAAAGAGGCAATGCTTCAGAATTAGACTAGGGGCCTTATGCCACTCAACACCGTTCATTCTCCCGCCCGGGAAGAACTTCACATGACACGTGAAGCCGAATGCAGATGATAGCTAAAACCGAAGATAATTGTTCATTTGTTACCGGAAAGAATGACCCTCATAAAGATGCAATAAATACCTGCCACCCGGTAGCATTTAATGGGGAATATTCTACAGTATTTAGTACGCTGCTCTGTTATAAAGAATTTGTCATTTATGCTCACCGTTACACATTCTTCAATGGCCCTCATAATTGATATTAAAGAAGGGCATGATCCTAGGACCTTGTTCCCTAGGTGTAGCTGTATAGACAGAGCTCTGTTATCATTGTAAAGGACAGGAATTTTCTGGCAAATTGACGCTATAATCTATTCAAAGTATTACACATGTTCGGGAGGTGCCTCCTGATGATGCTGAAGAGGAGCATGTTGTTTGAAGCGGTAAGGGTACGACAAGTGCAACAAGAGGTCATTTAGGCCATCTCACACGGCAGGATAAGGTTATGACAGATATAAAGCAGGCGTTGTCGGGTGCTTCCAATAACACAAATGGATGAGGTCCAGTTCCTCCTAGCGCTCCCGCAAATCAAACAACGTAGAGGTTCGACAACAACACCCCGAGGGGCGAGGTCAGCTCTGATGGGGACGGGGAGTGATCAAGTTCAAAGTACACCTCAATAGAGATATGAAACGGTCGTATGTAATAATAAATACCCAACTAGGAGTCGGGATCGAATCCACTAGGAGCTAGGATGAGAGTTAGGGGTATATATTTCAAATGAGCAATTGGATTACCTAGAATGCACTTCCACAACAAGGATTTATTTTCTATTTCTACTATTAATCTAATGATTGCAAGATAAAGAAAGTAGACTAGAGATAATTGTTTTTAAGGTTTTTTCTAATGGGTAAAAGTGTGACCATAACCTAGGTGTTTTCCTAATGGGATAAAAACGTTAATGCTTGTTTTGTTGATTGGGGTGTATTATAGCTCTCAACTCTATATTATCCGCTCAATATCTCTACGTCAAAGAGTGGTTTGCTCAATTTGGCTTTCTCAAGACAAATAAGTATCACCCAAAACAGTTGATAAGAGCTCAAGTCGGTTATTACTATCTCTAGGTTGAACACTTTAATTGGATTAATCAATCTCTCAATTGACCCAGTTCCTTATTAGCTAAGTTATCCTAGACTAGGTCCCTCTTTCTCAAGTAGAGACTAAGTCAAATAGGCATAAATTTATATTTGCAACTATTAATTCTAAAACTAAAGCATGAACTAAGCTAAATAATCAACACCCAATCATAAACAAGCACTAAATTAAATATCCATAATGTTTACACACTAGGTTTGGGTCACAACCCTAGTAAACGTCTAGCTACTCATAATGGGATTTGAAGAAAATAAGGAAGAAAAACTAATTAAACTCATAATGGAAGCTTAAAATAATTAAATCTAATGTAAATACACCAAAGCAATGTAAAACTTCCTAAAGTAGTAAAGAAAATGATAACAACTTTAGATGTTAAAAACTTAACCTAATTTATTGAAACTCGTCGATTTATACAAAGCTGAAAATCTCGGACAAAAATATCTATCGGGAGATTCTGCAGCTGCAATATTCCATGTGTGATCCGCAAATTTCTTCATATGGCAAGAATTGACGTTCTACGGTCGCACATTTTTGAACTGCAGCCGCGAAGCAATCTTCTGTATTGTATGTTGACAAATCATTTCTTAACGATTAAGCCTTACTCATACCGTATGCTTTTACCAATCTAACTCAAAATGAAGCTGGATGAACTTTTTTTAAACCATTTATTTATATATTGACCTGTCCAGTATATTTTAAAATTCTGACATGGGGTTTTTTCCATTAAAACTTATGTTATTGAATCAAAAAATCAATAGTTGTACAAAAGTAACCTATTTTTGTTATTCTCCCCCAGAACCAATAGGTGAATGATATGTGTTTGTAAATAGACTCATCTCACTTAATCATGATTACGTACTTTTATTTAATAAAGTCGCTTAACCACGATAAATTAGTACGTAAACATCCGATACGGGTAAGTAATTTCTTCTTAAACATGGTTACTCCAGCTAAATGCTACTGCTCTTGTAGTAATTAATAAATTACTAACGTGTTATATTTATTATTACACTTCTATGCTTTCATGTTATTAAAATTAGTAGTAAGGGGTCGTTTGGTAGGTTGTACTAAGTAAAATAATCCTTGTATAAAAATTTAATCCGTTCAATACAATGTTTGTCCATACCTAATATATGAATTACTTATACCTCATAGGAGGGCTTAGCTAATACCAAGGAAATCAAGGGATTACTAATCCTTGTATTAATTATACCTGGATAAGACCCTAAAATTACTAAACTGCCCCTCAAACCCTTTTTCCTAAATTTCTTTATATACAAAAAGAAGAATATTCAAGGGTATAATTGTAAAGAAGATTTTGTACAGTTTTAAACCAAACACAAGCTTAGATTATACATTGCATGGCTAATTTTTAATACAATGAACCAAACACTTGATAAAAAATAATCTCAGCACTACAATTCCGGCATTACTAATCCCTACATTACTAATCCCTGCATTACTTATGTTCGTATCAAACGAACCCTAAAAACATTACCCAACCCCAACCCCAACCCCAACCCCAACCACCAGCCTATATTTATGTTCTGTGTCAGGATGTGAATTATGTAGTTTAATGTACGTATGGGTTAAATAATTGTCTAGTTTAAAGGTGTTTTGGATACTCTAATATAACCATTATCCTTTGAAATACCAAATCTTTATAGTAAAATTTGTCTAGTGAAATAAATGTGTACAGTATTTAAAAAAATAAAACTTATAAAAATGTTTTAGAAAATATAGTCAATGGAAGTTTTTCTTTAATTTGCTCGGTAAACTCTGTCACAGGAAATGGATAAATAGAATACTAGTTTGTTTATGCTTTGTGCAACTTTATGTTGCGAAGCATAATCCCCTGAAAGCTCATTGACGAATGACAATCGAAATAAAGATCTTAGTTAATGCATAGCCAACCTTATTATAACATCCAATGATAAAAGAATAATGATAAGCTTTAAAAGATGTGAAGATCAGCTGATAATATATTTTTGCAATGTTTGAGTCAGATTGCACACATCTAATAATTCCATTTAGTGTTTTTTCGCTACTACATACCTCCCACCATCGCATATATTAAGTAACTTTGTTCGCCTTAATTCGGACACCCCATAAAGTGCCTTTAAAAACAAAAAAAAGGAAAAATAACCAATTAAGTGTCACTGGCCTATAATTATTAGCGTCAGTGACAATTGGTATCAGATCCAAGTTCAGTCGAGCCAAGTCGTCATGATACCGAATAGTTGCTCAACTTAGTGTCTACCAAGGAGGATAGTAAGAGCCATCACCGCTGGTAGAGGACTAAGTCGGTCCTTGTAATTTGCAAACCATAGCAGGGAAAAATATGAGTTTACTTGCTAATATATATGTGAAGCATATAAACCTGAGTCCTATTCTACATGAAAAATGTGAATTCGAGTATAGTTATATACACATTTTAACAGTATGAAGAAACTGAGTTTTAGAGTCCACAAAATTCTAGTCCTAAGAAGAAAAATCACAGCAGCAAAAAGGGAAGTGGAAGGAAAACATACTGAATGGACAAAGGAACTCAAAGCTCTAGGTTTAGAATCTTCTGTGAATCCTTATGAAGTTGGTTGTATTCATTGCAATGGCTGTTGAGCAGGCATATATTCCAGCTAAACATAGTGATGTCGAAAGCAAAAGTAGGGCCTTCCACTGTCTTCCTGACACTAGAATTGCCAATGCAGTTGACACTAGAGCAACAACAGAGAGGGCTTTTTTCCAAGTCTCAAAAGCTTTAACAACATTTCTGCAATCCTTGCAATGGACTAAATGCCTGAAATATCTGTTGGCGGGATTAGGAGCATACATTCCACCGATTCCTCCCTTAGCTGGCTGAGAAGCCGAAAAATTGGCAACGAAACCAGCAGGGGCGTGCTCGACAACAGCAGGTTGTTGGGGCAGGTAAATGGTGCTGTGACCAAAATGATAAGGCATTCCATGTCCAACTTTGTCCATCCACTTCCTGTACTCAGCTACCCATGTATCCGACGACCTTAGATTCAAGTACAATTTTTTGGTGGGAACCTTTTCTTTCATTAAGATTTCGTTTTGGGACGAAAGGAACCCCATATCTTGCTCAAAGACCTTGCCTGCATTCTGATGCAAGAACCAGTTTGGGATAAATTTAAGTATCCCGGTTCTTTTTCTTGTGTTTCCGAACCGGACAATAAGCATGGATTTTCCCTGACCAGATGGCCTACAAAGAAAGAGACCTGAAAAGTAATGCTTCTCCCCATTCTCATCAACAATTTCTCTGCTATTATGAAGAACACAAGGAGCTTCAAAACGTAAGAAGTTCGGTGTATAGTTTGCTTTGCCTTGATCTTTTTCCTTGCCCCACCATCCTGCGAACCCCCGGCTAGTCCTTTCTGTTACCTCGAAAAACAGTGGTCCAGCATCTTCCCTTTTTGCTGTAAAATCTGTCCTATCGTGTGATATCGGGACATGAGCTGGGTCCATGAGGTTTTCCAGAAGAATAGAGTGGTCATAAGGGAGCTCATGAGTTGTAGAAACGTCTCGAAATCCTTCCCTTTCAAAGTTATCAAACCAGGGGATTTTGTTAATATTAGGTGGTGTTCTTTGAGACATCCATATCCAAACTACTCCCTGGGAATCCCTAATTTCATATTTCTTGGCACAAGCTGATCGAGGAATTCTAGCATTTTCAGGTAGCTGGTTGGGACAAAATTAAACATAGGGAATGAAAATGGAGTTTTAACATTAGCGACATGAAACACAATGGAAGATGCATAAAACCAACCTGTGGTATCTTCACACATTTACCATCTCCTTCAAACTGCCAACCATGATACAAGCATTCCAGTTTGCCGTCGTACAGTTGTCCTTCAGAGAGTTTAGCTAATCTGAATGAAAAGGAATTTGTGGTCAGGATTCCAGAGTTAGCTTTTTCGAAAAGCATAGAAGTCAAAACAGGCGATCTTGCAACAATCTGTAAGTCAGTTTAGTTGAATCCTTGACTAATAGATAGACACTGGTTGAATCCTTAACCAATAGACAGATATAAGTTACATCCAGGCGAGGGAGAAAGACAGGAGTTCTGCCCAAATATAGAGATTATTTCCCACATTGTCAACAAATTTCGGGCTGTATAAATTTTTTTATATTTTTGAGGCAACAGTTAATCGGTTGATGTAAATAGGCAGAATAGCTGCAGCTTCAGTGATACAGTAGCGTATCCGTTGTGGACAATAAAATTCTGTGTCAATGGCTTAACGAAAGAGGATTATCAAAGTTGGATTTCTGGGAATCCGCAGACATAGTTACAAAGAGAAGCCTATGATTTCACCAACTTCACACGTGACACTACCCTTGATACAGATTTTGAAGAATTAAAAAATAAAAGACTGACTTATATACTTCTTTACTGTACCAGTCACAAGTTCTATACTACATTCCACAAATTTGATGTGTATCAATCTTCAATACTTCGTTGAACATTAAATGGATTCTTATTGCACTACCAAAAAGGAGGGGAAGAGCATTGGTTCATTTTCACTCCTTTTGCTGCAACTCATATTTATGAGCGATAACTTTCTTCTAAGTATATTAGTAATTTAGTATCCATCTGAAGACTTTCTAAATAGCTATATCTACTTGATCTAAGAAACGTGCATCCTTTTATTCTCTCCATCTGATTCAAAGATCTAAAACCATAGGCATTCTAAGATTTTCAGAATATGTATTTCTTACATTCATCTTTCCAGACGACGGATATAGAAAGGAAAATCGCACACAGCTAAGTAATAAGTAGACAACAACTGGGAAAAATAATGCAGAAATGCAACCAACAGAGGGGGAGTGGACTGGTTAAAACAAGGCAGAACAATTTGATATGAACCAGTTTTGTGGTAGACACTGGATGTCTGAGAAGGCGAGAACACCTTTCGATGATATGCTATAGAAGAGAGGAGCCAAACAGATTAATAAAATCTTCTTAGGAAGTCTACTAAATAGCAAAACCTCTGTACCCACCATGGATGGTGATGTCGGAATTGCAGTATTAGTTCGGGGCTAGAAAGGTCTAGCACACAGCCACCAGGAACGATGGATATGGAGCGTGGTGGTTGTTATGGTCCACTGCAAGGTATGGGAGTTGAGTCCCATATCAGTATTGCAATGTGCTGATGTGGGGTTTATAACCTTGGGCTCTCCCATTCCCTCCTCGAACTAAGTTTCACGTACGGGGCTCCTATCGAACTATGTTCCATGTGGCTCATCCAACTTTCGAGATTCACTATGTGCCACCAAAAGATACTCGTAATATGGTGTGATATTGTCTGCTTTGGGCCAAGCTCGCACGGTTTTCCCTAAAAAGTTTCACGCCATTAAGAGATCCCCCACCTTATATGTAGGCTCCCAATCTTTTCAGCTACCAATGTGGGACATTGTTCGCACACCCAACATTCTCCAATATGAGGTTCTGACGGAGATGCTCACAATCCCAAGACAAGAATGGACCAACAACTTTGTGGTAACTCTGAAGGATGGGGGAACAAGTAGTAACAGAGGAGAGTTACAATTAACTTTCCATGTTCTGTACAGAAGTAAAAGTGAAAATATTGGATACCCTTTAAACAATTCTTTTGTCCTTCCAAAACTCTTCTTCCTCCCAACTTCACCAAGATTTTACTTTCAAGACTGATCCATGATGGGAGGGCAAGAGTAAAGGAGGAAGAAACCCGTTGATTTCTCTTAGGAGTTTAGGTATTTACCTTTGTTGTGTGGTCTTAATTTCCTACTGTGTGGCACACATTGAGGATAAAATGAAAGAAGACTGCTTGAGAAATTCTGATTATGTCCTATGTTGACTTCGAGATGCACCGGTCCATAGCCCATAGGTATGGAACAATAACTAGTGGTGTTAAAAGGGGATGATATATACCTAAAATTACAGGTGATGAAGTTGTGGCGAAAGACCTACAGTCTCTTGGGATTCATGCACATTTAGCGAAAAATAAGACATAACAAAAAGAAAATATCTATATAGGCAAATACCAAATAGCTGAGAATATGTTTTAGTCATGTTAGTACAATTACTTTAGCCTATGCTTTATATAGACAATACCAAATATCTATTTAGGACCTATGCTTTCTAGGAGTTTTTTAGCCTATTAGATATTTTCATTTTTATTTGTACAATGTTGGCCTGAGATGAATCTAAATGGAAAAACATAATACTAAGAATTCATACCGCCGACCCCAATTTATTTTGAACATTTATGTATATATAGTTCGAGCTGAAAACAAAGTTGAACTCACAAAACTCACCCTAAATCGGCCTTTGCAAGTTAGTGTAAATACAATTGGAACTTCAATACAAATATGCTGTAAAAGCACCTCCAACCACGACCGTTAGTACTGGGTTCGAGTCACGCGGGAGGGTAAGTGTGGAAACACTATAGATGTATACTCCTAATTTGGGAGGTGTTTAAAAAAAAAGAATACAAATATGCTTACCTATGGGGACATCGATCTTCAAAGCATCTGAGTTCACCACCGCCATCTCTGTACAAAACAACTTGTTTATCAAAGACAGTGAGACCCAAAGGTGCATCATCAGGGACATTCTTGGTCAAATACAGAGGATACCACTCTTCTGTCCAATCATAACCAACAATTTCCCTTTGTCCCCTCAATTCCTCTAAGCTTGAATTTTCCAAAAGCACACTTTGATCATCAACTTCAGCTGAAGATGAAGAAGAAGAGATCCCACCTCCAATATTCTCTGCAATTGCATAACAACTTAATCTCTCCTGTTTCTTGAACTGCTTGTTGTGAAGATAAAGATTGTGTTTTTGAGGTTGCTGTAAAGCAAGAATTGTACTTCTTGTGGTCAATGTAGTTGGCAATGACCTCTTTGAAGTTGAGTGGAGTAACTCAGAGAGAAATGGTTGCTGTAAAGCCATAGTTATGAATGATTGGATGTTAATGGAGTTTTTGGGGAAGAGGGAATTTGTAGGTGGCAGAGAAGAAAAGGAGTGGGATGCATTAGAGACACATGTAGTAGCAGTTGAAATGTAAAAGACTAGTGTTGCTTCTTCTTCAGTAGAACCAATGATAGCCACACAAAATACAAGAAAGATTTTTCAGAATAATTTTTGAGAATATTTTTTTTTAAAAGTGATTTTGGCGAGAAATAATTTGTATTTGGCTAACTAATTTGAAAAGCGCTTCTAAGCAATAATTAGTATTTGGCCAAACTTTTAAAAAATGCTTCTAAGCGTATTTTTCTCAAAAGTGTTTTTCAAAAAAGTATTTTTGGAAAGAAGTTACTTTTTTCTGCTTCTCCAAAAATACTTGTGCTTCTGCTCAAAAGCACTTTGTTTGAAAAACTAATGCTTCTCAGCTTGGAGAAGCTTGGCCAAACAGGCAATTAGTGGGTGTTTGGACATAATAATTATTAAAAAATTCCGAAAAAAAGAGAAAAAAAATTTCAAGTGAAAATGGTATTTGAAAATTAGAGTTGTGTTTGAGCATGAATACAATTGTGGGTTGCTTTTGAATTTTTGTGAGTGATTTAAAGTGAAAATTTTTTAAAATAATTTTTTAAAGTTTTTCAAATTTTTGAAAAACTCCGAAATTCTTCTTCAAGCGAAAATTGATAATTGATGGCCAAATACTGATTTCGAAAAAAAGTAATTTTTTTTGAAAAAAGTGAAAAAAATAGTTATGGCCAAACGGCCCTTAATTTCCACAAGGAATTTCCATTCTCATTCTTTATAATATTTTTATTTAATTTTGTAAAGATATATAACTAAATAATATGGTGCATATACAAAATGGTGATTTTACTGGAGTGCGAAGCGTCAATAATTCTAGTAGTCATCATGCTAAAAACGGTCAAAGTGGGTTAATCACAAAAATGTTCACATGTTCTCGGGTTTACCTTAACCAATTTATTCAGGCTCGTTTGGTAGGTTGTACTAAGTAAAATAATTCTTGTATAAAAATTTAATCCGTCCAATATAATGTTTGGTTGCTCAATTCAATTTATGCGTACCTAATACATAGATTACTTATACCTCATAGGAGGGCTTAGCTAATACCAAGGAAACCAAGGGATTACTAATCCATACATTAACTATACCTGGATAAGACCCTAAAATTATTAAACCGCCCCTTAAACCCTTTTCCTAAATTTCTTTATATACAGAAAGAAGAATATTCAAGGGTATAATTGTAAAAAAGATTTTGTACAGTTTTAAACCAAACACAAGCTTAGATTATACATTGTATAGCTAATTTTTAATACAATAAACCAACACTTAATAAAAAATAATCCCAGCACGACAATCCCTATATTACTACTACCTGCATTACTAATCTCTGCATTACTTGTGTTCGTACCAAACGATCTCTTAGTAAATGAGAGAATCTTACTAAGGAAAATTAGTTTCCTTCATTTAAGATAAAGATGTCTGGCTTTAATACAAATCTTTAGTACGTATCTGAACATTGAATAATTTTAATTGTTTGCTTTTTAAGTAAAGCAAATTTATCTTTATTTTAAAAAATAATAAAATTAATGTTAAATAAAATATTAATGACATATCATATCACAATTATTGGTGATCTTAATTTATGTCAATTTTACTTTGTTAAATTTTTTATAAGTAAATATATGTTTAATAAAAATTTAAAAAATTGACAAACATATAATCTATTAAAATATGCTTATGAGAGAATTTTTTAGTAATATATGGTAGTTATTTTTTTAGTTATCTGACAATAATTTTTATTGATATATACTTTCAAGGTTAATCGAATTTAATAATTAAATATAAAAATCAATATGATACCTAAATAATGATATGTTCTATTTAATTTTCAATTATCGAAATACCATTTCAAAATCGAAAAAGATACAAGAAGTTAATAAATCTTGACATATGAATAAGGATGAACAAAGAGATTGTCACATTTTAATAACACTTGATAAGTAAGTGATCATACAATATATTATTTAAAGTTAATAAAAAATGGAGCACTTCACATTCTATTAAATATTACATCCCATAAGAGAATCTCATCTATTTCTAGACAATTTTTAAAGAAAATTCTATATAAAATCTTAAAAAGTATATTATAAAAATTATATATTTATATGTCGGTTTGGTTCAGATTTTTTTATTCAATACCAAACCAAATCATATCAAACCAAACCTTATCGGTTTTTTAATCGATTTGATTTAATTTTTTGGTTTGGTGTGATTTCCGGTTCGATTTGTACACATATCTTCTCACATGAAAATTTAATAAAAAATTCCAGTAGACTTAAGGTACAACTTAAATAATAAAATATTTTTCTTATTACTACTTTTTTCAATAAATAATTTTATTTGATTGAATAAGTTCAATTACTGTATTACTCAATGGTAAAAAATATATTGAAATAACTGGTTATTCAATTTAAATCGTTGAGAAATTGGTTCTATCTTGTAACTTGAAAAGCTATTTAAAATTAAGAAAACATAATAATTAAAATGAAGAAAAAATCAGAGTAAAACTTAAATTATTAATAATTTAAAGAATTCATGTTTTAAAATTCATGAAATAATATGTTTTTAACCCAAATTTGTATATACACTATTAGAAATTGTTCAATTTTGATGTCCATCATATTTTGGTCCATTCATACCTTTGTGTTTTTTTTTGGTTATTTATTTATTTATTAATAATAACACTAAATTTTAATACCTTTGTGGTTATTATATCGCCTCGTATTTTTTTCTTGCCACTAATTATAGTTTAGTGTGAAATTAATGAACTCCATGTATTCAAATTGTTCGAGGAAAAAAAAATTAAATTTACTCATCAACTTTTGACGATAGTTTAACATTATCTTATTGAGTGGTCAAGTGTAAAAATAAATAGATCCCATTGAATTTCATTCGGAGGAGGAGCCTTATAAAGATCGTATTGATTCTTATCAAAGAAAGACAGGATTAACCAAGGCAGCCGTTTTTTTCTTGACTCGAAATGGGAGCAGGATTGAAAAAGGATCTTAGAGTGTCTAGGGTTGGGCCATTCCTTGCTCATTATCAGACAATCACTTATTCACAAACTTCGTGTGGGGAAAATAGTTTCCCCTCAAAAATGGATCTAATTGCACTTCACGTTCCAAATTTTTGATGATTAAATTTATCTTTCTTGGGTCTATTTAGCAGCACCTTAGGATGGCATAGCCTTAAAAGTGAAGGGCGAGGTTCAAACGAATTTTTTTCTAAAAATAGTGTAATGTTTAATTAAAAGTTTGATGCAGAATAAAATTACTTAATTTAAATTTGACCATTTTTCTCTTTTTAAAATGAAGTTAAATATTTTTACACTTTTGGGAATAGAAAATAGGAAAAATAGAAAAAGTGTGAGGACTTTTGCCAGACCGGCCGGTTTAGCAGTTATACTCTCAGTAGAGTTCAGATATATAAATACTCAACCGTATAGAAAAAGCGTCTCTCTTTTCTTCCCGGTGCATTTGCCGATTTGGTTATTCTGTAGTCTCGGATCGGCGCATTGTGTGTGATCCAGAGACACTACAACTAGTGAGAAGAAGAATTCGAGCTGGAGGCGGTACAGGAGACTCAGGCGCCGGCGCCGGGAAACGGCAAGATCCGATACCGATCACCATCGGCAGCCGAGCTATTAGAGGCACAACAGCAGCTCGATCCAGCACTTCAAATGGAGAAGACATTGAAACGAAACAGGCAATACGGAGGTGGAGAAAACTTCTCCGATAAGATCCAGAGGTACAAAGGCGTGATCCTCGTGATCTGCGTACCGCTGTTCCTTGTTTCTCTCGTGCTTTATGTAATGCCTACGCGTTCTCCTTCTGATTCTATGGAGTCTCTGAATCGGAAATTCTCTCCGAATCTCGGATCTATGAGATACGCGGTTATATTTGATGCTGGTAGCTCTGGTAGTAGAGTTCACGTTTTCTGTTTCGATGAGAACTTGGATCTCGTTCCCATTGGCAATGAACTCGAACTTTTCGTGCAGGTAATTTTACTCTTTTGAAGTAATCTAATCTTTCCGCCGAGCATTATAGTTGATTCATAATGTCGATACCAGCAGGATCTAGTTTGGAAACAGAGAGCTTGATTTCATAGATGGTCACTCAACTCTCATTTGTAGGAAAAAATCACTCAACTTTACCTTAGTATCACGAAAATACTAACTATCCTTTTAACCAAAGAATCTCTCAACTTTGCCTAGTATCACAGTAAGTCATTAAGAGGAAACAAAGAGACATTCTATATGATACTTAGGCAAAGTTGAATGACCTTTTGGTTGCAAAATAAATTTTTATAGACTTTTTCTGATTCTTAGGCAAGTCAAATGATTTTTTTGTTACAAAAAATAGTTTATTGACTTTCTGTGATACTTGAGCAAAGTTGAGTGATTTTTATGTTACAAAAAATAGTTCAGAGACATTGGAGAAATAAAATAAAATTTGAGTGATCATATATGAAAATCAACCCTCTGACAAACCAACTGCCTCTGGGCTATAGGGTGGATAATGGCATTATGAGAGATGCCCCAGTAGTATAATTTAAAGTTTATAAAAAAGCAAGATAAACTTTTTGCTGTAGCATATGCCATATGACTAGCTAATTGATGATTCATATTGTTGATCACAATAGAATAGTTTGGACACAATGGCTTCGGCTCCACCTATTGTGTCTGGGTCAGACCTTTAATGTAAGTGGAAGAAAAACGTAAGTGTATATATGAAAAGCTGAACCCACTGCATCTGACAATTAAAGTAAGTATACACACATATATATTGCTTCAAATGATGGAGGGTAACAGTGGTCAGTGGCTAGGGGAGATGTTGCGTCAGTTTAATTTGGAGTTTACTGTGCAACTGAGCGAAATTTTGTGCTGAACAAACTATATGAATAGCTAACCTAGTTTGGTAAATCAACATGGCTGGTGGAATGTGACAACTAAGTTTGTCTAACTACTTGGGGTTCTCCATGGTTCAATAAAAGGGAGGGGATAATTTTTCTATATCAGGGGATTCATTCTTTATGAACGAAAAAATGCAAAGCTGATTAGAGAGGTCTTAAAAGCGTCATAGAGTCCGTGATCAACTGTGGAATTCCGAGTCCACTTGCTCTAAATCTTGTATCTGCATCTGTTGATTACGTTCTGGATTCAAATGCAGTTGATCGATTGATGTAAATGCATCTCGGTGAAGTCTGTAATTCTACGAACAGCCTATTTGTTCCCTCTTCTAGTTTGTTACATATGAACTCCTATAGTTTGTGTAAATGCTTTCAATTCGCAGCGGATGTTCATCTATAATTGGCTTTGGTACCACAGAAAAAACCAGGTTTGAGTTCATATGCTAGTAATCCTGAGGCTGCCGCGGAATCTCTTCTATCACTTCTAAAGGAAGCAGAGAATGTAGTTCCACGAAATTTGCTCAGTAATACGCCAGTGAGAGTTGGGGTTAGTGTACTTTTTATTAAAATATTTCATATAATTCAATTTCAAAATTTTTAGCTGCCTTGTATACTCAGTATTGATATGCAGTCTATCTAGGCAACTGCAGGTTTGAGGCAGTTGGAAGGTGATGCATCTGACAGGATTCTTCAAGCAGTAAGAATGATTCATATCCTAGACCTTCATCTGTTTGGGCATGTCTTATGTTCAAATTTTAAGTGGCTTTTTCTACTTTAAGCTTGCCTGTGCTTATAATAAATGTAAATGTGTTTTGAAGGTGAGGGATTTTTTGAAGAGCAAAAGCAGTTTCAAAGCAAAGGCGGATGCAGTCACTGTTCTTGATGGAAATCAAGAGGGTGCTTACCAGTGGGTATGTTACGTGAACTTCAAGCTGTTATGAGCTTCTCTGTATATAAAACTATTATTCAAGTGGAGTTGCTCGCTTAATATAAATTTGAGCTCCTTATAGATTAGAGAAAAGCCGAAAAGATTTTGGGAGTGAAAAAAAGGAGTTGTTCTGATCTCTGGTCTTGAATTCATTTTTCTGCTATTTATTGGGTATAGTTCCTTCTGATGTAATGTTGATTAGTTAAGTCAAGGTTAGTGGATCTTTTTGCTAAGATTTAGCATTATTAGCATTGGTAAAGAGTGATTTTTAGCTCAGGTTCAAAAAGAGGATAGTAAAAATAGAATTTCTTTTTCTTTTTTGACAAAAGGAAGAGCTAGGGTCTTTATGTATATAAACAATTACTAATCAACATCTTCAAGTTGCCTTTGAAGAATTTTATGAATTGCAACCTATCAAAAAGAAGTTTAATGAATAGCATGTCAAGGTGGAACTGTTGAACCAGAGAAGAAGGAATTTTTTTTGTTTATTTATTTATTTGATGAGTAAGGCAATTTATTGACATAATACTACTAAAGTTTCTTTCTCCAACTGATTGCTTTCTTCTCGTGGCATTCATTTCCCCACCGTTGATTTCTGGTAGAAGTACTACGGTAGACTACAAGCTTTTTGGCCATTTTACAAGCTATATACTGAAGTAGAGGATCTAGACAAAAATGTGATTTTCTGTAAAAAGCGCTCAGTAATCTACATTTTCCGGAATCTTCTAGGTGCTCCAAATATTTACAAGAAACATAAATAATTCTCTAATATGTAAAATAGAATTTTCAACCCCTTCATTCTTTCTTGATTCCTTCTTTCTAATTTGTCGATTCAGAACCAAAGGGGCCATTTCCTATGCTCCAACTTCTTTTCCTCCTTGCAAATTCTCATGTCATGGCAAAACCTTGGCAGAAGCTGACAATCCACTGAATACCAAACATACTCCAAACAATGCTCCACATAATCGGTGTGCTACATGGCAATGAACGGGCAAGTGGTTCACATTTTACTCGACTTCTTACTCGTGAAAAACTTAGCTAACTTAAGCTACCCTCCTCTAACCTCTTCCTCAAGCTCAAGCGTTAAAAGCCTTTGCGTTCCTAATACTGCAATAGGATTACAGGTGGAATAATCATCTGTTCTGAAAGGTGGGAATCTTTTCCTATTTGAGTGACAAATTAAGGAGAGTTTTATATAAAACTGACAATTACATGTTTAGTCCCATCCTAAATGGTCGAGATAATGTAGAGAGCCTTTTAAGTTTATCCTATTTTCTACCGGTGGTGATTGAAATAAAGATGAATAAGCAAATCGAATACATTGTCCTATTCAATCTTTTGCAATTAGATACTGTGTTAGGCCATGTGATGATAATAGTAATCCTGCATGAGATGCACCAGTTCATAAGTATGAAACTATGGTGAGTGAGGATGTTAAAAGGGGATGAGGGAGATCTAAAGTCACATGAAAGGAAGTTATCTCAAAGCGCCTACAGTCTCTTGGAATCCCTACGGAGTTAACAAAAATAGGCACAATGGAAGAAAAAGATCTACCACTTATTTGGGAATACTTTAGTCATGTTAGCATGTTTACTTTAGTTCCGATGTTTTCCTTTTGGGTTCTATTGGAGATTTATATGTCAATAGAAGATATAAGGACTTCTAGTACTTTTATATTTATTTTTATTTTGTACAATTTTGGTCCGGGATGAGCTTGAACGGAGCAACATGGACAATAAAAATTCATATAGTTGATCTAACTTGTTTGGGATTGAGGCTTAGTTATTGTTGTAGTAATCCTGCATTACAGATACCAAATTAATTAACCTCCCCTTCAGATTTTATCTTTTGGAACAATGGAGAGGCATCGGAAATTTGGAGTCCTTTGTTTAGAAATATTTTTAAAAAAAATTACTTTCTGAAATCTGATAATCAAATTGTCTTTGGATGCCTAAATCTAATTTTCCCAATTTGGAGAATATATTAGAAAAGGTTGTGGAGGCTTCTTTTTAACAAAAAAATGTTTTACTATATAGTACTATTTGCATATTCAAATAAAAATATATACTTTTACTACTCTTTCTTGATCTTTAACCTAACCATATGGAGTATACAATTTGTGTCACCTCTTGATACAGTCTGATATATGGGTCAACCAATTGTATAGCTAGCTGATTTTTAGTTTCTGCTGTCAATGCAGGTAACCATCAATTATTTGTTAGGCAAATTGGGCAAGAAATACTCTGATACAGTTGGAGTGGTTGATCTTGGTGGTGGATCTGTACAAATGGCGTATGCCATCTCTGAGTCAGATGCCCAAAAGGCTCCAAAGGTATCAGATGGAGAGGATACATACGTCCAGGAAATGTATTTAAAGGGGACAAAATACTACCTTTACGTTCACAGGTCCATCTCATCCTCTATGCATAATTATGTGATGATTTTAGAGAACTTCAGGGTACACATTTGCGCTCTCCAAATAATTTCTTGAATCTTTGATCCAACTTTTTAATCAGGATGAATCTCTGATCCAACTTGCGGCAAGAACATATTTCACTTGTTATTTGGAGTGGGCTTATCTTGTGTTTTGTCATCTTTATCCTGTACAAGCTTAATGTGATATATGTATATTGTTTACAGCTATTTGCATTACGGCTTACTAGCAGCTCGAGCTGAGATCTTGAAGGCGACCGATGAATCTGGAAACCCTTGCATCTTGGGAGGCTATCATGGTATATAATAATTTTCTCCTGGTGCAATGATCATTCTGTACTTTCTTTTTCTGATGCAGTGCTTTCCGGAAGCATCATTTCTCTCTCTAAGAAGTAAAAAAGGAGGTTAACTAGAGAAAAAGCTCCTTCCCTTACCTGAATTTCATATCTGACCTTATTCACGAATAAGGTGCAGAAAGTAGGAGCACTGAATCCTTAATTTACATTGAGTCTTACTGTAATTTGAAAAATATGTATTTATTTCCCTGTATTAGCAAGTATACAATTGAAGATGAACAATGTTTTCTTTCAAGGGTCATACAAGTATGGAGGAGCAGTTTACCCAGCATCGGCCATGTCTCAAGGTTCAAGCTTGAGTAGTTGTAGGGAGGTTTCTCTGAAGGCTCTGAAAGTTAATGAACCAACATGTACCCACATGAAATGCACCTTTGGTGGGGTGTGGAATGGTGGAGGGGGAGATGGCCAGAAGAATATGTTTGTTGCTTCATTTTTCTTTGACAGAGCTGCTGAGGTATGAATCCCTCGAGTTAAGCTGCTTATGGAAATTTAATGAGTTAGAGAAGTACTCTAATTTGCTGTTCTGAGAGGGAAATTTTTCCTTCCTCTAATGTGTGACACAAATTTTATATGTTGTGGGCATAGGCTGGTATGATTAATCCAAGTTTAGCTGTGGCAAAAGTTCGCCCAGTTCATTACGAAAGTACAGCTAAGCGTGCTTGTGAAACTGGACTTGAGGGTGCCAAATCTGCATTTCCTCGTGTGGATCCTGATAACTTGCCATACTTGTGCATGGATCTTGTCTATCAGTACACTCTACTTGTAGATGGATTCGGTGAGTAAGAATTAGGTTCATATTTCAGTAAGTAGACATTACTTTAATTTCGGTGCATTTTGAGTGATTCACTCCTATTCTTTACTGAGCAGGACTTGATCCTCAGCAAGAAATCACATTGGTGAAAAAGGTTCAGTACAAGAACTCCCTTGTTGAAGCAGCGTGGCCATTAGGCAGTGCCATTGAAGTTGCATCATCATTGACTTAACTGGGAAATACAAGATCCATCCATGCAATTTTGCTTTAAAATAGCTTATGATTTTCAACTATATTTTTGACCTGCAGCTGTCGATATACCTATTGGGCTAATGTTCTGGAACAAACGGATTGCCACTTGGGTGCCAAAGTCCAAGCAGGTTGAGATTCTTTATTTTTCCCTTTCATCGGAGGGAATTATGACTAGTTATAAATCTGTTTGTAATCATGCACTATCAGAATTATGCACTACATAAATGAGATCAATTTTTTATTCCCATGCAATTTACGTTACATCAAACTGTACAGATTACAGAGCAAATTTAACAGCACTAACTCACAGCTCTGGCTATCAAGCATAGGACGTACAGACAGTTTCGGCTAGGAGATTGGGTTGTACCTAAAGATTCAACCTTAATGGTAAGCTTACTCTTACCAATCACTCCTCAAAACTCTCAGCTAAATACTATGGACAGTGGACACTACCGAATTCTACAAGGGATGGACCTGTTCTTCATTCCTTCCTTGAGGAGAAGACATATTCTGAGAGGCCAATGTTTCCATAGTGATCAAATATTAAGCTTTGAGAGATTGTATGCCAGGCTTGCTGGGTGGTTTATAGCGCGGCATTGGTAGTTAATTAAATATAAGTTTCACCGTGTTACAATTAGATCCTATCGAGTTCTGGATACAAGTTCTAATTAGTCCACATTAGCACTGCTTTCTATTTGTTATTTCATTTTTTTTCTTTTAATCAGATAAATTGAGATTTCATTAATAAATGCATCCAGTAGATGCTAGTAATTACAAGCTGCTGAGATGTGAGTCCTTTTAAGTATTTCCTGAAAAAGTTACTTACCGTATGGTGATTATTCCAACAAAAAATATTTGAGAGACATCTATACTTAAGAAGGTGTGTTTAGTTTGTTAAGTTTGTTAGAATGCGACTCATTGAGGCATTGTCTAGAATTCCTTCTTAGAATTTCACTTTTTTGTTCTTCGAATTCCTTGTTCATCCGTATCGCAACACCTTCAAACGTTAAAAATATTCAAATTCAATGGATGATCTGTTGAGTTGTCGCATATAGGTGGTATTTGAGGTCTTTCGTCTCCTTATATGGTCTTGGGCAATTCTCATCTCATAAGTTAGCTTTTGGGGTTGAGTTAGGCTCAAGGTCCATTTATCATGGTATCAGAGTCAGGCCCATTCCAATTATTGTTACCGATGTTGGGCTCCCATTTATGTTGTCCATGCTCCAGAGTGCAGGCTTGGATGTGAGTTTGAAGTCTTTGATCTCCTAATATGATATTGGGCAATCCACGTTTCATAAGCTAGCTTTTGAATTGAAAGTCACGGCTATTTAGTGGGTTAAAGCTATCAAACTGTCAAGTTGAGAATAATTAAGACGAGCTTTTGACCAAAATCATCCTTATAAGTTTGCTATAACTTTCGCTATATCCTTATAATATCCCACTTAACAAGAAACATCCTTTAAGTTTTTCAAAGTTAACCAAAAACATCCCTCTATTAAAATTACCATCCACTTTTAACAGAACCTTTGTTTCTCACTTGAGCCCATCTTTTTCCCCCTTTTCTCGCACAATCTTCTCTCCTCCTTTGAAGAACAGAGACGTATTAAACTTTTTTGGAAGCTTAAGAAAAGCGTTTGTAATGGTTGTACTATTTATTCTTGGGTGAAGCTTCTTCCTTTCATTGGAAACACAGAGATGGTACTATTACCTATGTCCTATTTCTTGGAAATCATATGAAACAATCTCTGTCCAAAATAATCAAATAACATGAAGAAAAATATAAGATAAAAGTTAACCCCCGAAGAAAAATAGAAGAGAAAAGCAAAGACTGAATTTTTGCCTAAAATTCCTGATGTACGAAGAGGTACTTAAATCTGATAAATAGACTTGGGCTTAACTCAACCTCAAAAGTTAGCTTATAAGACGAGATTACCCAACACCATATAAGAAGACCAAATACCTAACAACTCAACACATCCCCTCACGCCCAGGCCTGCACTCTGGAGCGTGGACAACATAAATAGGGGCCCAACATCAACAACAATAACTGGGATGAGTCTGGCTCTGATACCATGATAAATGGACATTGGGCCTAACTCAATCCAAAAGCTAGCTTATGAAATAAGGATTACCAAGACCATATAAAAGACCAACAACTTCAAATCCCACCGACATGGGAGAACTCAACAAAATCATTCTTTATGTAAGGAAACAAATGCATCATATGACACCCCAATTCAAAAAAAAGGCAGTGAAATCAATTCTAAGATTCAAATTCCCAAAATTGTAGAAAAAAGCAATTAGAAGTATTGACTGATTAGTGATGGAAATCTGAACTTAATCCATCGTTTGAGAACTTGACGATTTTCTAATACATATTTCTTTTACATTGCCACAAACCTCACACTATTGAGGAACTACAAACTAGAATGTAATTAAACTACTCTAAATTTCTTGTAAGCTACAGACTACAGATGAATGAGAGATGAAAACAATGTATTACTATCACTATAAGAAAAAAAGACAAGTATGTGATGATTTCCTCTAAGCAACATTACAAATAGGAATGTCTCACATTAGAATTAGGCATGAATGCTAAGATCATGAGAAGAAGCAGTATGAAAATGGGGAGAAGCAGCAACATGAAAGGTGGTGGTGGCAATGGTGGAAGAATCAATGGCAGAAGTAGCAAAGATACTGTTAGACAAAGGAGCAGAAGTAATGACTCTAAGCTGAAATAACTCATTGATAACATTCTTTTGCTATTCTCATTTTTGAATGAACTGCTATGGTCCATCTTCTTTCCTTGTACATTGATCTTTCTTTGAACAGCAGCAGAGTTGTTTACTCTTTTCAAATCCATAATGTTGCTGAAATACTTATGTTCCAAATTAATAAAGCCATTCTTGGACCTCAATTTAGCTTCAGATGATTCCATGTGAAATTCAATTCAGACTAATCTATACAATTTTGTGTTTGATGCTTCTACTTCTTTGACTTGAACCAATCTCTTCAAATTTGATTTTGGATCTTGTGATTTCCTCAAAATCTTGTCTTTCTTTCAAGGGGCAAACAAAATGTAAACCTACAGTAATTTGAAGATATGAAATTGTTGTATCAGCAAGTAGTTTCTCTTCAACCAGCTATATGTTAAATTGTATACTGAAGGATATGGTGGAAAGGAAAGAAACACAAGGAAATTAAGCACAAGATTTGGTATGGGGGAGAGGAATGAGCAAAGGAAATAAGTTGTGGATACTTGTTTTCTTGATTTAGAATTTTGGTTGTTTATACTAATGAGGTATTATATATGTCTAATTATGTTAGATTAGAGAGAGGAGGTGGAGAAAGGGTTAGGATTTTCTTTTTTTGAGGTGGGGGGGG